>VZRN01006528.1:303063-344116 GCA_013397935.1 Dasyornis broadbenti
GCGGCGGTCCCGACCCGGCATGTGGCGGCGCCCGGCCGGGCTCCTGCTCGTCTTCGCAGCCGCCACGACCGCGCTGTGGCTGCTGTCGGTGCGGCTGAGCGCGGGGCAGACGCGCAGGTGGGTGTGCGGGGCAGGGGCTGCCCCTATGTCCATCCGTCCCTCGGGGGCTGCCCGTGTGTCCCTCGTTTCACCCGGGGCTACCCGTGTGTCTCTCCCCTCGCAGGGCGCTGCGGTTCCCGGCGGACTTGGAGGAGCTGCGGGATCTGGCCGAGGCGCTGCGGGACTACGAGCGGCAGCACCGGGGCGCGGCGCTGGCCCTGTTCTGCGGGGCGTACCTGTACAAGCAGAGCTTCGCCATCCCCGGCTCCAGCCTCTTGGTACGGGCAGGGACGGCGCGGGGCGAGGGGCCGGGGAGTCACGGCTTGGGCAGGAGGAGCCCGAGGGACCCGAGCGGTCCCGCACCTGGGCAGGAGTAACCCCCAGTACCAGTACGGGTCGGGGCTGACCTGCTGGAGAGCAGCTCTGCTGGGAAGGGTCTGGGAGTGTTGGTGGATGATGTGCCCTGAGGGCCAGGGAGGTCAGTGGGATCCTGGAGTGCACTGGGAAAGTCAGGGAGCGATCCTGCCCCTCTGCTCGGCCCTGGTGAGGCACGGCAGGAGTGCCAGGTCCAGTTCTGGGATCCTCAGGACAAGAGAAACAAGGAGCTACTGGAGAGGGTCCAGTGGAGGCCACAAAGATGATGAAGGGACTGCAGCATCTCTCTGATGAGGAGAGACTGGGAGCTGGACCTCGTTAGTCTGAAGATTGAGAGGGGATCTCATTAGTGCATATAAATAAATGTCTCCAAGGGGTGTCAGAGGATGGTGCCAGACTCTGTTCAGTGGCACCCAACAACAGGACAAAGGAGCAGTGGCCATAAACGAAAAGACAAGAAGTTTCACCTCAATATGAGGAAGAACTTCTTTCCATGGAGGGTGGCAGAGCCCTGTAACAGTTGCCCAGGGAGGGCTCAGAGTCTCCTGCTCTGGATACATCCCAAAGCCACCTGTTCCTGTGTCACCTGCTCCAGGTGACCGTGCCTTGGCAGAGGGTTGGACTGGATTATCTCCAGAGGTCATTTCCAACCCTAACAATTCTGTGGTTCTATGGCACACTGTGTCCCCTGGGCCTCACTCCACACTGTCCCCACAGAATGTCCTGGCTGGAGCACTCTTCGGGCCATGGACCGGGCTGGTGCTGTGCTCAGTGCTCACATCTGTGGGAGCCACCTTCTGCTACCTGCTCTCTGCTGCCTTTGGCAAGCAGCTCGTCGTCCACTTCTTCCCTGAGAAGGTGGCTCTGCTGCAAGGAAAGGTAAGAACTGGTGGTTCTGCTGACACCTGGGATGGCCCTGGGCCAGGCTGCTCTTGAGGTGACAGTGAAAATAAGTGTGTGCAGGGGATGCATCAGGCTTGCTGAGGGCACAGTCTAAGAGCAGGCTACTCCCTCGGAGCAAGCCTGTTGGCAAAGGGGCTGCCAGTAAAATCCTGCATCCTAAGGAAAAGTAGACATGAATTAAAGAAGTGTTTGGGAAGCCCCTGTGCTCTAGAACTGCCTTCATCCATCCCATGCTGTGTTGTACAGCTGGACGTGGTTCTGCTCTTGACTTCCTGATCTCTCATTCAGGTGAGATCCCATTTCCACCCCTTCCTTGGAGAAGGCTGGCTCACCATGAGGCTCCCATACATACATAACTGCTGCTGTTTATCAGTTGTGAACTTATGTTATGCTCTGGCATGTTAGAAGAAAACTTAAATTCACTCCAGTATCATGGCCATTGTTTCTGCTGTCTGAGGAGCAGGAACAATGTGAAACATTTCTCTTGGCAGGTAGAAGAGAACAGGAGCTGCTTATTTTTCTTCTTGTTGTTCCTGAGGCTGTTCCCCATGACACCAAACTGGTTTCTGAACCTCTCGGCTCCGATTTTAAACATCCCCGTGTCCCAGTTCTTCCTCTCCGTCCTCATCGGTAAGGCCTGGGGACACAGTCTGAGGGGACAGTGTGACACTGCTGCTCTTGGCATCACTGAGCCAAGGAGGGCAGAGCTGGGACTCTGACTCTTGATCTGTTTCCTCTGTGCTGCCCTTGAGCATTTTGTGAACAGGTGTCCCCAAAGCTGCAAATTTTGCTTTACACCTTGTTCTTCCTATTACAAGCACGGACCCCTGTGTCTGTGTAATGGCCATAAATTAAAACACTGAGTTCCACCTCAACATGAGGAAGAATTTTCCATGGAGGGTGGCAGAGCCCTGGAAAAGCTTCCCAGGGAGGGCACAGTCTTCCTCTCTGGAGACATTCCAAACCCCCCTGGACACGTTCCTGTGGCTCCTGTTCTGGGTGACCCTGCCTTGGCAGGGGGTTGGACTGGATGACCTCCAGAGGTCCTTCCAACCCTAGCAATTCTGTGATTCTGTGTCTGGCCTTGGGCATATCTGCGCTGATTTTCCCTAGGGGCGTACTAACAGCTTTTTTTCTGCTCTGATTCCTTCAGGCCTTACACCATATAACTTCATCTGTGTGCAGACAGGGTCCATTCTGTCCCAGATCACCTCTCTGGATGCCATCTTCTCCTGGGACACACTGCTCAAGTTGCTGGTCATGGCTGTGGCAGCGCTGATTCCAGGGACCCTCATCAAGAGATACAGCAAGAAACACCTGAAGCTGGATGGGGACAAGCAAGCTCAGATACTCAATGGCAAAAAGAGCTTGTGATGGCTTACATGCCCCAGTTTTGGGGTAAAAGCTGCAGGACTCTCTTGCCAGGGGTTATATTCTGCATGCTCTGTGCCACCAAGGACAGTGGCAGCTTTTAATCATCCTTCTCATCTCAGAGAAGGTGTCAATTCTTATTTTTAATGAATGTTTACCTGTGCATGTATCTGCACGGTCAGAGAGATACAGGGGCTTTGTGAACACTCAGTTATTTTTCCTGTTTCATTTAAATCAGTCTCCTTCCTGTGTGCCTGAGGTTGTGGGTGAAAAAAAGGAGAAGTATTGGCATCCTGTGAGGAAGGCAAACCAGAAGCCAGCTGTGGAACACGGGCCAGGCACAGCCCTGGGGACAGTAGGCAGGCTCTGCTCCCTCCAACTCGACTGATTCAGCATTTTTGGCCTAAAATGATGAGCCCTGTGCTCCAGTGCTGCTGTACTAGCACCAAGTTGAGAAAACAATGGTGTTTCAGAGTGCAGCTGTAGAAGATTCTTCTTTGATTCCCATGTTAAACCAGCACACCCTGCAGCAAAATGCTCCGGATTTGAGCTGCATGGATCAGTCATGTCAGGACACTTGAGACTGCTTCTCTGGTCTGCCAGTGGCTGCTACTCCCCATAAAGACTAAAGGGAAAAAGAATGGGAATGGATGTGCCTGACTGGCAGAGATTTGTCCTTGAGAAGCACCTTGAAACCCACACATTTGCTCCTGTGTAACTAGGAGGGTTCCAAACAAAGAGGTGGGCTCTGTCCCAGGTGCTGGAGAGCACAAAATCATGAAATCCCAAAATGGTTTGAGTTGAAAGGAATCCTAAAGCCCATCCAGTTCCATCCCCTGCCATGGGCAGGGACACCTTCCATTATCCCACATTGCTCCAAGCCCTGTCCAGCCTGGCCTTGGACACTTCCAGGGAACCACGGGCAGCCACAGCTTCTCTGGGCAACCTGTGCCAGGGCCTCCCCACCCTCATCCCCCAGGGATGATACTCGGCCCTTGGGGTTTTGGTTTTTGGTATTTGCTCTCCATGAGGAGATCCTCTTGGAGGATGAAGTAACCTTCCTGGCATGGAAGGAGACAGATGGGAGACCCCAGAGCAAGGCTTCGTGACAACTTCCCAAAGTCCATGAGAACCCATTCCCAGATCACCAGACCAGCCTGCAGCGTTGAAGTACACTGGCTTTTTATTCCATGCATTGTTTGCTTTGATAGTCATTCTTGTTTCCATCACTGTACACTGGTCAATACAAAAAAAAATCAAGTTTGTCTCAGGAATCCACAGAGCAGGGAGGAGGGGATGAACACTACTGGACAGGGCCAAGATGAAATGGGTACTTAACACGACAGTGGGGAGGGCAACATTCAGCTCTGGGAGAAAATCTAGGCTAGTGTTCAGGAGCTGTCAGCAGCCACGAGAACTGGATCAGGGTACTCGGGATGCTGGAAAGGGAACCCACAGTTTACTCCGGCCCTGGAACGCTGTGTTACTACAAGGAGTAAGCAGGCCCACTTAGACCTCTCAGCCAGAGACCCTGCCAGGAGAGGAAGTGTGAGGAACCGCAGCAGAGGCACCTGGACAGCGATGTGGAGACCGTGTCTGTGCAATCCCAGGGAGGTTTCACTATGGAAAATCATACATAACCCCCCCAGAACTGACAGCAACCATCCCAGGAGCGTGGAGGTGCGGAGCCAGCTCTGCCTACGCACAGCGAGGCCATGGGGTGTGTGCAGGGGAGGCTGGGGTGACACCTCCACAGGCGGGGAAAGGGGCTGCCCTAGTGGCATTCCCAGCAGGATGCTGTGTGGGGGCAGTGGGTGGGAGCAGCGATGCTGGACCATAACAGTGCAATGACCCGGGGGTGTGAGGAGAATAGAGCTAAATGTGGCAGCCTGGAAGAGGCAGCTCTGCCAGCCCAGGCTGCAGAACAGGCTAGCATGTCCCCGGGCAAGGATGGGGAGGGTTCAGCACACACCCAGGACAGCTGGCCCAGAAGGGTCCCAAAATCCCACTCACCGAAGCTCTGCGAGCTCAGTGGAGCTTCATCCCATGGTGGAGCCTACACAGAGACCACAGGTACCCAAACCCCTCTGGAATCTGTCAGGGACTGGATGGTTGCAGGCTGGAGGCCCTGGGGACACTGACAGGCCTGAGCTGGAGGCAGCTCTGCTTTGGGGCTGTTTGTGGGGCTGCCCAAGGACACCAGTGCTGCTCACGGGCATCCCAGAGCTTGCCAGGTCTGAGCTGTCTCCCCAGGGGCACAGGGCCTGGCATTCTCTGCTGGGGACACCCGATGGCAGTTCTCCACCTCTCTTTACACCACAGTGTGTATGTGCACACAGTTCTCCGCTGCTAAATTCCCACACCTTGGCCTCCAGCCTCCTGAGTAACCATCTGCACCGCCAATCCCCTCTCACACCACAACGGCAAAATCATCTCTGGCCCTGCCAGCTCCTCCTGCCACTGGCCAAGAAACAAAGAACATTGGGGAGGAGAAATGAGGGGTGGGAAGAGAGAGGAAAGGAGCCAGGGAAAAGCTTCACTCTCCATAGGATTCTGCCTCCACCCAGAATGGGGTGAGCGAGTCACTCCTCCGGAAGCCTGTTTGGTCCTGCCTGGGTGATCCACCTCATGGACCCACTGCCCGGGGCAACTGCCCTCCTCCCTGATGTCCTTTTGGATGCTCTGGCCAGGGAAGCTTGTCATGGGTGTTCATTTCGTGATCAGTTCAAAAGCCACTCCACATTCCCACCAGTTCAGCGGCTGCCAACCACCAGCAACATGAGCAAACTGCACCTCTGCCCATGAGGAATCTGACTGCAGCCATCCATCCCTCACTGTTCTCTGCCCTGGAGTAACAGCATCCCTGGAAACCACGAGAGGCAGCAACTCCTGACAGCCACTGAGCCCAGCTCTGCTCCCACCCCTCTGGCGAGCAGGGAGAAGGTAACGTCACACACAGAGATTACAATTGTGCTAGCGGTGAAGCCAACCTTCTGATCTACAGAAATGATAATAAATAATAAAATAACATCATAACTTAAGATCTGTCTGTAGTCCAGCTACAAAAATTTAAAAATATGGGATAATTTAACTCATACAATACTGCTCTCTGTATAAGTAAGACATTTTCCTTCACTTTGCCATGAGGCTATAAATTACCACAGTTAAGTTCAAACCAATATTTTAACATAAAATGTAAACAAACAAAGCAACAGAAGTACCTGTCCATGGTCCATTCCTGCCGTTCACCTCCGGCTGGCTGTGCCAGCCAGCACACTGGGAAGGGCAGAGGGAGAGCTCTTGCAGGGGGACATCAACTAAGGAAGGGGGGAAAACGTGCTCTATCGTTTTGTTCTCTTTCAATATTGTTTTAGAAGAGTAGTGTTTGAAGGGAAGGCACTATGAGTTCTATCAGAAAACAAATTTTTCTCATCTGCCAATGCCTCGGCCTGTCACATACCAGTACTATCCTCACTTGCACCTGCAGAGTTTCAGCTTGGAAGAGAAACAGAGGCCTCGGGGCACACCTGAGACACAGCCGTGCCACAGCCACGTCAAGATTCCCTGCACAAGGCCTGCCATGAAGGGCAGGCAGCTGCTAATGCTTCCAAGAATGTACAGTGAATAAGGAGACAGAGCAGGGCTGATGGTCTTAGCCAGGCCAGTGATTCCCAGTCTTCCCCCTCAACACACAGCTCTCTGCTGGTTCTTGGTGCTGCTGTAAGTGAGAGGCTGCTTCTCCCAGTCCAGTCCAGGCATCTCCAGTGTCCTCCCCAGAAGTGCTCGGGCTCTGCAGAACGTGCTTTCCATGCTTTGCAAGTCCTTGCTTGACCAACACTGAGTTGATTGATTTCTTTGACTGACTGAAACAGACAGGAGGTAAGAGAAGGAAGTAAACTGGGAAATGGCACACTGCATCTGAGAGAAGTTTCTCTGCTCAGCTGGACGTTGACACTGCCAGAGTGAAGCAAGGATGGTGGTAAGAAGTGCTCTGATACCAATTCTCGAGAGGACGAGGTTAGAATACATTTGCAGGATCTCACAACAAAATGCTGATTAAAAAAAGAAACTAAAAATCCTTAAAATAAAACCCACCATTACATTCCTGGGGATGTATCGACTCAGAAGACCCTGGAAGTTAGCACCTCGGTACCAGTTTTCTCCAGGAACATGTCCACCTTCTGATTAAAAATGACCCAGCTGGTTATACTGAAAACACTTCATTCACAGGTGACCCTACAGTCAGGTCTTTTTCCGCTTGTCCTCACTGGATAAGACTGAGTGGTTTAGTTTTCTTGATCTGTTCTCCAATCTTCAGGGCCACAAGGCCTGGTCCCCTGTGCAAGCAGCAAGAGAATCCCCCGCGTCTGTACACAAAGCTGTCCAGGCAGGACTCCCAGGATGTTTCTCCATAGTGTGCTTGCTTTCTGAACATTTTTTTTTTTTTGCAACAAGTCTGTGTGTCTATAAATACAATCCACTCTTTACAGTAAAAAGTGTTAAAATGTCAAAAAAATAAATATCCATGTTACAGTAACTAGATTATTCAATAAAATACATCCCTGCCATTCTTGATTGAAATGCTCAAAGAGAATTAATTTCATTTGGACATTTTCCAGAGATTCGGGTTATTGCAAATCACTCCTGGGATGGGAAGGAGAAGCATCTTCTCTTCCTGTAAAGTGTGATGAAGGGGAATGAAGTGGAATCTCAGGGAAATCAAAATGCCAGTACCCGGAAGCTTTGGGGGAGATCTGTATTACCAAGTAGCAGAGCTGCAGGGCTTATTGGTCCTGACCGTGGCATCAGAACACTCCCCTTCAGAAGAGTCACAGTCTGATTCTCCAAACTGTGGTGGGTTCTGCAAAGCAAAAGGGAAAGGGGAGACTTGAGCACCATTCCTGTATTGCACATCACCCACACATCCCAGTCTGCCAGAACAGCCATGCAAAGGTCACCACCTGCAGAGGAGGAGAGCGGCACACACGGGAGAGGGCACAGCACACGACTGCCCCACCAAAGGTCACTTGTCTCCCCTCAGCGAGGGGACAGCACAGAAATACCTGGTCAGAGCACTCCCAAACACAGGGTTATGAGGAGATGGTGCAGCAGGTCTGCCTTACCCCTCCCAAACACTTGAAAGGCAGTGAAAGGAAGAAAGTCATTTCGGCTTTGTCAGCAAGGCTGCTGATGGATATGTCTGAGGCAGTTTATATCCGCTCCATTTCATTATCTATTTTTATCCCACTTAATGCAACTGCAAATCTGATGGCCTCCCAAAATCACACTCATCTTGACCAGCACATTATGTTCAGCTTTGTTTGTGCTACTTTCCCCCACCCACTCTTCTGCCAAGCAGGAGGAAGATTGGGTATTGCATCAGCTGCTTTGCCATAGTACACCTACCACAGTATTTCCTAGGCAGTGTTCCAACTTTCTGGCCCTTGGATTCCTTTCTATAACATTTATGTAGTTTTTTTTCCACTGAGTGGAGGGACGAGGGGATAACAAACTCACCTCACAGCTGTGTTCATCTGCACAAAGTTTGCCCAGAGACATCTGAGTCTTGACCCTCCGGACAGCACACTCCTTGTCCGAAAGCCCATCCGACTGCGTGGAGATTTCAATGGGGATCTCTGGAGTCTGAGACAACATGTCCTCCAGCTTCTCAGCCAGCTCATCCTCCAGCTTGGTGCCCAGCTCATCCGGGCTGTTCGAGTGGTCGCTTGTGTTCCCCTCCTCTCCATCCGACACGGAGAAGTTCTCAGAGCTGAAGGTCGAGTAGGACTGGCAGCTACTGATGCAGCGGTGGGGTCTGCAAACCGGGAGAGAAGTTCAGTGTTCAGCCTGGATCACACTCATAGGGAACTTCCTGGGTGCTATGTTCACTGCTCTGCTACACCAGGCCTTGTGGAGTGCCTTCCACATCCTGGAGCTACAGAATTCTACCCCTTCTGAATGATTTAGTTCAAGATCTGCGTCTCTAAATTCATCTGTTCTTATTTAGTCCTGTCTGATATGTCCATATTAGCTGATCGGCCCTGGAGCATATTTTTCTTCGACTGTGCATTTTCCTAAAGAAAGGCAAGGCTGTACTATGGGGTTCAAGCTAACCCACCTGGGAATACCTGCATTCCCTGGCAGCCATCCCAACAGCCAGGCAGGATTTAGAAATAAGCTCACAGTTACATGACTGGAAATGGCCTTGAGCCTGCCAGGATCCAGCAGCAATGAGGTAGCACATCAGTTGAGGGAACATGCCAGGAGACCCAAAACTGGGCATCACATGGAACAGGCAGTTTGTCCTCCTCATCTTCCAAGTTAGTAAATCACAACATTGCACAGGAACTGTATGAGTACCATAACTCATCCAGCCCAGCATTCTGCCTCCAACCCCAGGCAGGAAGGAATAATCTGGGAAAAGTATGAGAACAGGGCATGCAGACAGAGCCTACTTTCTCCTGGCATCTCTTCCCGCTTCTTACCATTCAGCAGCTCTGACTTCTGAGCTCAAACCCAGATGACAATGCTAACAGTCACTGATGGATCCACACTCCAGAAAGCCAACACTTACGGCTGTTCACAGCTCGATTTCCACAGCACACCTTGACAATGAGCTCCACATCTGAAAATGTTCTGGATGGAAAAGGTACTTCCTTTTGTTCATTTTAAAGCCCTGTTTGCTTCACTGGCTGCCCCTAACATAAATGTGAAGAATCATTCCTTGTCTATTTTCTCCACATAAATTACAATTTCATGCACCTCTGGTGTTGCCTCTCCTCCAGCTAGAGAAACATTTCACATGGATTTAATCTCTTCTTCTACGGAAACCATCCCTAACCACTCTTGTCACACTTCCCAGTACCTTTCCAAATTTTACTATGCTCTTTGAGCTGAGGCAATGAAGGGGGCATTAGAATTTAAGCTTCAGGTGTGTTATGGATGCACACAACAGCAGATAAGTTTTTATTTCCTTCTCTGTTCCTTTGAATCAAACCTTTAACTTACTTGCCTACTGGATCACTTCTGCACTTCAAGCAGCTGCTTTCAAAAAGCTACAGCACCAAATCTGTGTCTTTCCTGAGCACAGGACTGTAAATCCCACTGTTCCACCGGCTTATGTAGGAACACTCACCCTAAGTCTTATTTTACAGGCAACACCATCAAATTTGATCTGCTGTTGTCACTTGGCTCTGCAATCTTACCTGAATTCAACTACAAAGGTGCTGGAGTCTGCCCCACTGCAGCAACAGTTAATAAACAACACTGGGAAGGGACCACCAAGGGTTCCCACATCCACTGAGTCTGATCCTGGTGAAACACATGCAGCAGCTCATTTATAGAGGCAGAGTAATGTCACCAAGTGTGATCAAGTTGTGCTGCAAACAGCCTGCAGCAGGAAAGCTGGGCCAGAGAGAACATCTCAGGACAGGCTGGGAGAGCGAGTGGACATGGGGGACCAGCTGAGGGTGGATGGGACACAGTGAACGGGATTCTGTTCTTTTGCCAGCACCTTCCCCAGTTTCAGTGTTGGTGTGCAGCTGGTATGACAGTTCTCCTCAGTTTTGTCCCACCAAAGAGAGATTAGAGTGAATTCACCTTTTACCTTTGCCTACGAGGAAATTCCACTTCACTGTCAACTTCGCCCTCCTCCTCTTCTGATGACTCATCCCCGCTCTGGCAGGAAACAAGGACAAAAAGGGTGTCACTTTCGGGGAAGTTCAAACATGACTGGCTCTTGATCCTCCAGGACAAAGTCATTATGCCAACAGGCTGCAAGAATCTAGACCAGAAAACAGCCTGTCAGGAACACTGACTCAGACACTGTCTCACCAGAAGGTTGCTACAGGCAGCCTTAATGCTGCCATTCCCAATTCTGGAGTGACTGACTGGGAAATACACCGGAGTATTTCCGCAGGCATGGAGTACAGAACGTTCCAGATTTTCACTGAAGCAAATCAAGTAATTAGTGTCACATGGAAACCCACATAAATTATTGAGTTGATTTGGCACTGTTGGCTTTACCCTCCTCTGCAGCAGCCCATTACAGCGGAATGAGGGATGACACAGCCTTTGCCAGTGGGTTTCACCAACCAGGAGAACTTGGGATTTGTTTCATTCCTCACCTCACTGACCACAGAGCCTTTTATTCTCCTTCTCCCACCCAAATCTACCCCCACACCCTTGTTTTTTAGAGCCTCCTTCTATCCTACCCAACCTGCCAGCCCCTCATTCAGATTCAGCCTCTATCTCCTCCCATCTCCTTGTCTTACAAGGTCCCACTCCCTTCATGCTGGGCCAAAATCACGCTCTTGGTCTGGTAATTATGCTGTTTTCCTTGACTTTTCCACCCAGGTTTCCAGCTCTTTGAACTCAGACTGGTTCTTACTTCTCTCACCACCTGGATGGAGGCAGGAGGAACAAAGAGCTGTTTCTGTACAACGGTGCCATAACCTCTTTTTTACACTTGCAAAATCTTCACAAAATACAGAACTATGACTTTCAATGCAGGAGGACAATGTCTGGCAGATGCAGCAAAAGGGGTGTCCCCAAGACCATGGCAAATGTTGAATTTTTGCTCTGAGACACAGCAACACCACGGATTCTCAAAGAAACTCTTAGGTGATATTAAAGAACAATTTAAAGAATGCATTTATCCCTTCCTTTGGAGAAAGGCTTGAAAGCATTTTGAGACTGTTTCAACATCAGAAATTCAGTAGAACAAGTTTCAGCTCAAACCAAAATTGGTGAAATTGCACGTAAGAGAACCAGGCCCTACCAAAACCACATCTTCAAACCCCAGTCCTTACCTTTTGGAGGGATCTCGCTTTGCAAGGCAGCCCTGAGGAAGCCAAGTGCTGGGGAGCGCCCAGGGCAGAGGCCGCCGTGCCCTGCTCCTCCAGCTTCTCCATGAACTGCGCGCTCTCGTAGAGGGACGCAGGCGACTGGGGGCGGCTCCCTCCCGGTTCAATAGACGCCATCTGTGCCTGGCCCCTGTCCTCGTCCCTGCACTGCAGGCAGGGGTCGTAGGGATCGGCCTGGCAGCACTCCCAGCGCTCGGCCGTGCTGTCCTTGCTGTCCAGGCCGCGGCGGCAATCGGCCTCCATGGCAGTGGAGATGAGGTCGGGGCTGGAGCCGGACACGCGGCGCTGAGCGTGGTTGCTGAGGGGGCTGCGCAGCGCGGCCGCGGGGCCGAAGTAGCGCAGGTTGTTGGCGCAGGTGGCGATGTCCTGCCCGTGGGCGTGCAGCCGCGAGTGCTGCCCGTGGGGACCGTGGCCCGGCTGCTGTGGCGCTCCGGGGGCGTGGGGAGGGGGAGGTGGTGGGGCATCATCTTGAGCTGGCTGGTTTTTCAAAATCCCTGCAAATTCATTGTAGCTGCCTTTGCTGTTCCCACGGCGGTGCCGTGGTTTGCTGCGGTACCGGCTTTTGCCACTCAGGGTTGACATCTTGGGACTTCCTGAGACTGGGGAGCCATTGGATGCTGCTTCTGTGCTGGGTATGCCCTCTGACTTCAGTAGATCTGGCCTGGGACACAGGGAGCAGGAGTTACACGTCAAGTCACAAAGAAGTGACACAGGCCTGGAGCCAGGATGAAGGGGCAGCTGGAGTCAAAAGCACACTCTGCTTCCTAAAATCTACAGGCTGCCCTCCCCTTCAGCTGCTTGAATCCTGCATTTTGGTCCCTGTGATTCTCTCCACTCAATGTCCTTTCTGTTCAGCCCACTCTGCTCTACACTCCCTTCTTGCTGTTTTTTCCAATAGCTGTCACACGCTCTCCTTTTCCGCTCTTATTTTGATGTTCTCTCCCAAAATAGCTCCTTCCCAGGACCTTGGGGTAGAGCATGGCTCTCACTCTGTGCAAGTACAATGGTGGTGATCAGGCTGCTCATCTCAGAGCCATGTGGGGATATTAATTCAGAAGTGGTTATTCACTGGTAATCAGGACTAACTCCTGGAAATCCCCAAAAAAAGTAAAGACTAAACCAGACAACTCCTCTGGAAAAAAATAATCTCCCTATCTAAAAGTCATGCAGAAAAGAAATAACAGAAAGGACAGCATGAATTCCCAAATCTCAAATCCCAAACTAATTCCTCAACAATGAAACCATCCTCCCTGAGGCCTGAGTGATTTCCACAGTCCCTTGCCCTGCTTATTCCCATCCAAGTCAAGGATGATCTAGCTGCTTGGATAGTCAGGAATTCAAGAGAATGCATGAGATACCTCCTGTCCAAGCACCATCATCTGCTCAAAAATCACATGAACCAACAATTCATTCATTCAACCAACCCATTCTGTGATTCTGTGGTTCCAGAAAGCTGCCCAGGTGAAAGGGACGGCAGGATTCATCCCTTTAAGATAATTAAACAATTACGGTTCTGAGGATAAGACCAGGCCCAAGAGTGAACACCCCATTGCCCCACCCTGCGTTTCACCAGGCTCAAAGGGAAGGAACTGCCTGCTTATCCCAGTGGGGATCTACCACTGGCTCTGGCACAGGGCTGGGTTGTTACTTCTCACCGTTTGGTCTGGCTGCCTGGTTTATGGGAGACCCCTTTCCTCTTCATCAACTTCTCCACTGTATTAGGGTGGATTATTGGTCTGACAGGGTGGCGTTTGTAAGTCCCAGGGTATTTCTTTTCCACCGCTTGCTCCCTCCTGAAACATCAAGGAAAGAAAAGGAAACCACATCAGTTGTCTCTCTTTCCACCTGCAGCTCCCTCTGGACAGGAACTGGCTCTGTAGGGAACACACGTGCCCAATTCCCAGCTACGGCTGGGTACAACACAACCTGCTCTGCTGGAAAGGGCACAGACACTTCCAAATTCCTTCTGCAGGGATCAGGCAGCTGGGACAGGGCCCTGGCACACAGTCCAGGAGCAGCACTGCTGTTCTCTTCGCACATGGGCCAAAGGATGCCAGCACCAAGTGGGAAGGTGCCTTTCTCCCAGTCAGTAACCACTGACAGTGGTCTGCAGGAATTCACTCCAAAGGGATCTCTCCATGCTCGCCAGCAATTCCCTAACCTCTGTAGCTTGTCAGGAGACACTAAATCTACAAGCGCCACTATCCAGCTTAGAAATGAAGCCCTGTTTTTGCTCTCCTGTGCACAGACTGCCACGTGCATGTCACCATTCACAGACACCTACTTGATGAGCTCCTTCTCCCGCACCTCCAGCTGCAGCATGATAGCACTGAGCTCCATGTACAGGTTATTGGCTCGCTCCAGCTTCCTCTCGTAGTGCTCACGGATATCTAAGGCATGTCTGAAAGGCAAAGAAGGCTTTATTCCAGTCTGACTTCCATGGACCAAGAGAAGAGAATGAGCAAAAGTACAGGTGCTTTAGGAAAAGGCCTTTTAAAAGTCAAATTTGTCAGCTGTACTGCACTGAACCCCAGATACAGCTAGCAGTGAATGATGATTGATTAAGAGCCTGACACAGCAATAAATCATGGTATGATTTAGAAAGTGTTTAACAGCCTTGAGAGAGTGGCAACACTTCTCCCTAGAGAAGCTGCGAATGCCTCAGACGCATTCAGGAGCCCTCTGGCCAAGCCCTGACCATTCTGTTTGCACAGAGAAGGGGCTAAACCAGCCTCTACAGAAACACGTAGAAGAGAAGAAACACGTAGAGAGAAGCCGTGTGGCTGTATTTCTTGAACATCAGGGTGTCCCCAGAGCTCCAGTGCAGCTGCAGAAGATAAATGGAACCACAGCCAAAAGATGTGACCACCCAAAGCTCCCTGGGGACAGGGAACACTGATCAAGCACTGCATCAAACTGCCTGGCCAAGGGCCCCTTTGGCTCCTCAGGTTTGACACAGAACAAGCTGCTAAGAGTTTTACGTTTCTCTGTCAACTGCATTTGCAAATTTGTATCACAGGAGGAAACAGTCTCCCTTCTTTAAAAAAAACCTTCTACTTCATTTTTAAGCTGCTCTAATGCTCAAAATGCATTTCAGTGGGCTGTTCAAATTAAGTGTGTTCACTTCTCTGGAATAACTAATCCAAAGAAAAGTGTCAGGGCAGAGAAAGCTCACAGCCAAGCTCAGAATGGATTTCCCACTGAGATAGATGTACCTGCTTCAGTGCTGTTATCACAAACACCGAATCTCAGGCAGAAATATTCCCTGGGAAACACACAAGCCTTTGCCACCTTGCCTGGAGCAAACTATTGAGACTGCCCAAGAGCAGGGACAGATCCCACTGCTTCACTCCAGCTTCCCATCAGCCAAGCAGTGCTCACGGCCTAGGCCATGCCCAAGGCAATTTCAGTTTCTGGGATCACAAGGAATTTAGGCTGCCCATATTTATATCACCTGGAATATTGGGTCCTATTTTGGGAACCTCAGTACAAGAGGAGAATAAAAAGAGTCAGAGGCTAGAGAAGGAGGCCCTGTGAGGAGAAGCTGAAGGGTGCTTTAGCTGGAGAAGGGAAGGCTGGATGGGAAAAGCAAACACTAAACACAAAAGTCTGAACACACCTCAGCTCTTCTCTTCGACGCCGAATCAATTCTTCATCCAGCCGGTGGATACAAGTTCCTTCACTTTTAATTTTCTCAAAATGTTTCTTCACTTCTTCTCTCCATTCAGCCTAGGAAAGCAATTTACTTTTAGCTATTTACAAAGAACTGCGATCTGTAGGTGCACCACAGAAAAACTCTTGGGCAATGTTCTTTGTGTCTGCAGGAAATTACAGCTTTGGGTTTGGAGTGTACTCCTGTTAGCGGAATTATTTTGGGTAACAGCACTGCAGCACATTTAGTGCCAGCATTTTCAAATGGTATTTACAATTTTGTGCTCCAATTAGAGAATTTAAAACATATCTAGATTTTCTAAGAAATATTTTTTTTAAATTCCTAGAGGTCTTTCTGTCCTAAGAGAACATTTGCTTTCCTTTTGGCAGTGAATGTAAGTAGAAAGGCTCATGATTTAGAAAGCTACATCCATGATGATGACTGTCTAAGGTGATACTCTATTTGCCCCTTGAAGCCCTGGTTCCTGCAGCAGGAGTCTCAGCTTGGAAAAGTTTGGGTAAAAGATTTTCAAACACACATCATCAGGTTGCTTCTCCCCGAGAAACAAACTGAAATCATAGATCCAGACTCTTGCTGTACTCTATGCACCCTCCAAAATCAGATCCTGCCAGCTAATTCCACTACTCACAGGCTACAGCGCTTCCCCAGTTACCTGGGATTTGAAGTAGGTTTCCTGAGGAGTAGCCAGCACATCAGCAGAGGCGATATCCAGGTGCATCAGAGTCTGCCGGAAGGACGGACGGTTCCGAGGCTTGCTCTGCCTGAAACAAAACAGAAATAGCCAGGTGTGAGGTGAGGGATGAGCACTGCCAGCCTCTCCTGCCCTTCTGAAACAGTTTCACTAGATCCTACTCTCTGAACCAAGCAGCTGACAGGATACAGCAAAGGAGCTTTTCTGGGTTTTCTCTTTTGCTGAATACAATTTAATTGTGCTAGAGGTGGTTTGCGATGACCCATTCTGAAGAAACAAGAGGTGCAAAATGTTTAAGACTGGAAATTATGACTACAGAGTGAAAGACAGGAACAGGTTCAACTTGTATCCTGACTTGATTGTCAAGAAGAAACACACTTTGGTTTGTTGTCCCATCAATTTCCAAATTTTGTAATGGAAAGACTCAATCTGGTAGAAACGAAATGAAAACTCACATTCAGTTTCTAAGCACTAAAGGTCTGCAAGTTGTCACACATGTGACACATGTATCACAAGTATCAGCTCATGCCTGATACTGCAATGCAGTGAACATCCCTTAAGAGCACAGGCAAGCACAAAAACACTTGAATTTTTGAGAAAAAAGACCAGCACTTAAGTTTCACGACTGAATCCACTTTTGCGGGGCAAGAGCAGCTTCTGGAGCCTCCTCTCCCCTACCAACCCCCTCCTTCCACTAGGTGGAGATACAACTGTTTGTACGTGCTCGCTGTTGTACCAAGCTGCTCCTGCCCCCACGGCCACGTGGAGCACAGAACTGCCACAGCCCGACTGCTGCAGCTCGGGGTAAACAGCCACTGGGAAAGATCCACGCATCCTCTGGCCTATTTTGCCCTTTTCATCCCTTTCGCCACGGAGAGGATGGCTGGTGAAACTCATGGAGCGGGAAAATGCTGGAAGACCCTTTACACTGTGTCAAGATGTAATTACGAAGACAAAGCGTTACTGTGAAAGCCAAGGCAAAGAATTTCAACTCTAATCTGGTACATGGAGGAAACTGAAAGTATCTTCTATATCTGAAACTGGAAAATCTGTGTTCCAGACAGAAAGCTCGAATTTCTATTTGTCCGGTCCAAAAGCTAGTTACTGAAAGGAGGGTTTCAGGGTGAAAAATCAGTTCCCTTCACTCTGGATCCAGCCTCAAGGAATTTCATCCTACTTTTCTTCCAGATCCTTTTCTCTTCCCACAGATCTGCCTTTTATCCCCTACTTTCCTACAGCAAAGCAACCCCCACTGTGAAGGCTCCTGAAGATGCCCTGGGGTCCAAGCCTGCTGCCACAACGAAGCAGAAACCAAAATGTTAAAACTTACTGCTCTCAGGACAAGTGTGAGAGTATCCAAGAGCCCTCCACTCTGGGCTCCACACTCCCACCCTGACTTTCACAGGTTTTGCTGGGAGCCAGCCCTAGGTCCGTGTAGTGTGGGGCTCAGGCTCTTACCAGGTTTGCTTCATGAGGATTTTGAAGCCATCTGGGCAGGTGGAAGGGACGGGAAGGTGGAGGCTGTTACTGCCCACTCCCCAAATGATGGCCGAAGAGTCCACATCCTTGTAGGGAATCTCTCCCGTGAGCAGCTCCCACAACACCACCCCGAATGACCTGATGAAGAAATAAACCAGGATAAATCGAGTTCACACAGCAGCTGGCAATAGAAACATCTGGAGCTTGAAAAAACCAGTTTGTTTGGCAAGACAGGGAAATAGGGATGTCTGATCTGAAACTGCAAGTAGGTGCAACCATGGCTTTTAACACACCAGGTAATTCCTCTGCCCCAGCACTGGGCTAAGCAAAAAACCACCCTGGTTTTCACCCACCCTTTCCTGCTTCTTTGTGAGATTTTAAAGAACCTGAAAGCACATTTCCTGCACAGATTAAGTCTTGCTTCTGTTAAATGAAAAGATTCCAAAGTCTACTCTCAGACAGACTTTGAACTGTTCTTATGGGTAAGAACAGATGATTGACTACTGCACAGACTGACAAGTGTCTTACAGAGACAACACAACAAAGGTTTTGTGGCTTTTTTACATTTCATTTATCTGGTTTTGATTTCTTTTCCCTAACCAAAGGCTCCCTCTGCTGTTACCTGTAGTCCCAGGTAAGAGTTTCAAGGTTTGAGACTCGGCACTACAACTACTGCAACACAGAAAATAGGAAACAAATGCTACTTGCATAACTGTCAGTACCAAAAGCACATGAGGTCTCATCTGATATTCCTTTTGTTCTGAAGAAAGGAAGGATAAAGCAAGAAAAAATAAATTAAGAGAACTCAGTCTGGGAAAGAACCTCCAAAAAGAACAAGATGTAAGAAAGAAAACTCACTTTTCTTCTCTTCCCTAGCGAAGTGATCAGAAGGCACCAAAACCTTAATTTTTAACAGCAAACATTTGTTTTGTATACAATCATCACCCAATAAAACACCAAAGAAACACCAAAGCAGTCCATACAGAGGCAAACAAAATGCCGCTGAGCACCACCACCACTGTTACTGCACATCAACAGCTGGGCTGTGATACAGGTGAGGCACAACCATTTCCATTTCCAAGCCAGACGTGTCACCTTACTCCATGTCCTATCTTTCTGTGGGACACCGACCCTGCCAAGCTGAAGACTCCAGCCAGGTGAAAAGTGAGAAGGGTGTTTCTGTTTCTGGCTTGTACCAATATCCATTTGCTTTTATTAAGTACAGAAGAACTTCTAAGGGACAAACTACCAGGTCTGAACAACCACCAGTCAGAAAACAACTTCATGTGAAAACTGCTGCACTTTTCAAAGCCCATTGGCCTCAGATTATGGAGGAAAAAAAAAACAACAAAAAAAGCAGAATTTGAATATATTTTGCCTCAAAATCCTTTTTCGTGGGCTGCAGGAAAGCAGGGATCCAGGAGGTTGGACAAACTACCAGAAAAGCTCATCTGGTTTCATCTTTGTTATGACTAAGAACTGACAAAGGATTTCCAAGACTCCTGATAAGATTATAGATTTATTCTTCTGCATGCTGTTAAAGATGAGAGAGAGCAGACATATAAGCAGCTTAGGAACTGTTCTCATTTGTTGGCAGCATTCATGAACATCATTTTTAGTCATCTTGGGGAAGGAATGGATGGCAAGGAAGAGTCTGAGCAATCAGCACTGTTGTGAACTCCAGAGGAACTGGCACCAAAGAGCAACATCTCCAAGACACTGAGGGAAGGAGCAAAGGTTTTATTGCACAGGATGTTCCATGCAATATTCCTGAACGTAAACCACTCTAAAGGACAAAAAGCCAAGGGTAAAAATCCAGCACCACTCATCCTCACAATCCCATGATTCAAAGGGAGGGGCTCAGCAGACAAATGCTGGGTGTGTTCTCTTTCCAGAACGACCCAAGTGTTCCTCCCAGAGGAGCCAGCTGTGCTGTGGCCTGGACATCCAAATTAAACACACAGAACACCGTGGGCACAAGAGCAGCTGCACACCACTGGTTACACCACCTTCCCTGCAGGAAATCTTGCCCTTCAGGTCAAGCCCAGCTCCAAGCTAGAACTCCAGCAGCAGCTCCTGACTCCACTGCCCTTCGGACCACTCGCAGCTTTGTCCGGCAGCTCCCTGCCCTACCAGGGAAGGGACAGTGTCTGAAGCTGAAAAACCATAGGAAGCAAAATTCCTCCTGGCTGTAAAGCAGGGAGAAGGGCATTTGTCCTGGCTGCTGACATTTAATATGCAGAAATAATGAGGCAGAAACAGAGATGCAGTTCCCCTGAGGGCTCTGAAACCTGTGGAGAGGCTTCCCAAAGGAGTTCCAAGGCTGAGCCCTTTCAAGCATTTTTAATAGGATGGAGATTGAACCATTCCTTGTGTTCCTTTGGACACAGCGCATGTTTCACATGGATGGAAACAGGTTCTGAAACTCTTACAACCTATTCCGGCTTCCTCCCTCTTGAGTCAGGGGTTGGATTCACTGGGCTGTAATCCTGGGGCTGCAGACAGAACAGCCAGTCTGGTGTGCAGGAAGCACATGGGAGTGGGGAGCAGAGCAGGGGCCTCCCCACAGCTCCAGCGTGACCCTGGAGAGGGCAGGAAGCAATGGAAAACCACCCTGGCTGTGGAGGCTGCTGAGGGGGCCCTGAGCACAGCACTGGGAGAAAGCTCTGAGCTGAATAATGACACAAGGAAGAATCTCTGCATTTGCTTCCTGCAGGACACAGACAGTCTGCACTGAGCCTCAGCTGGAACCTGCATGTTGGCACACAGCCAGCACACCCGTGTCATTTCCCCTTCCATCACAGCCCCGCAAAGCTCAGGGCACCAGGCAGAAGGAGAAAGGAACAGCCCACCACAGAGCAAACCATCCTCAGGCACAGGAGGAGGAAAGAACATGGGAAGTGCTGGGAAACGAAGTGGCTGAACAGAATGTAAAGGTACTTGAGCATGAACACACTCACCAGATGTCCACCTTCTCAGAGACGGGCTCGTTCCTTATCACCTCCGGGGCCATCCACGCCACTGTCCCCGCAAAGGACATCTTGGTACTTTTATCACTGAGCTCTTTAGACGTACCAAAATCTGAAATCTTTACTGCATCTGTGTGTGTAACCAAAACACTGGAGAAGGGGGTGTGGGAAAAAAAAAAAAAAAAAAAATCAGCATTTTGTGATTTTTTCTTGTAGCACAACACCACTGGGAATAAATCCCTTCTTAATTAACACAAACAGCTGATGAGGCCACGCTGCTCAAAAGTGCAATACAAGAGAAAAGACTATGTATTTTCCCCAATGAAAGCTCTCACTCTCTTTTGGGTGGTTGTGTTTGTGCCTCAAATGCATTTCTGAATGCTACAAGTCAAAAATCAATCTTAATAAAACTGCAAATTAACAAGTAACTGAGAATTCAGAGGCAAAGCTGTACCTTAAACAGTGCTGTAAATCATCTAAAAGCATTATCTTAATGCACTCTCACAGGCTAAGGAAGTAATAAACATCTAGGGAATAAGAATATAAAGAAGCCAGAACATTTTAGTCAGAAAGCAACAGAGACATGAGGAAGACACATTCCAGAAAATGAGGAAAATAACAAGTGAATAAGATGGAAAAATAAAAAGGCAGGAGGCAACAGAATATCCCACTTCCAAAAAGGACCAGATATCATCAAAACATTAAATATTTCCTGACTGATGTTTACCATGGAAGATACTGGTAAAATTTCCACTCTTGTTAAGTGCAAATAAGTTGCAAGAGTTTCACTCTCATTACTTTTGAGTCAACATGGGGTAAAAAATCATAGAGTCCAAACTTTAAAATATTTCTCAAGCAAAAAAAAAATAGAGAAGCCCAGCTGGGGGATGTTTAAGCAGCTGCGACTCACTTTGGTGACTTGAGGTCTCGATGGATGATTTTGTGGAGGTGCAGGTAGTTCATGCCACTGGCAATGCCCGTGGACCAGTCCACCAGCAGCCGTGGGGTGACCTTCCTGCCGGCCCGCAGGACCTCGTAGAGCTGCCCGTGGGCACAGTACTCCATGATGATACAGTAGCACGGGGCCTGGGTGCAAACCCCCCTGGCAGAGAGAGAACACAGTGAGGAGCAGCAGACAGACAACTGGGCAGGAAGGGTGACTGCCACTTTGTCCTAGACACAGCTTAGCTGCTGCACTGTAAAACCCTTCCCACAGAACTTGAGCAAACAGCTCTTGCCTGGACAAAGTTCCTGACAAGGGCCACAACCTACTTGAAGGCGATGATGTTGGGATGCTTGAGCTTCCGCAGGTGCTTGATGTCCGTCTCGTTCTGATCCCGCACTTTCTTGATGGCCACCTCCTCCGCCCGGAATTTCCCCAGGAAGACGGCTCCCTGTGCCCCGCTGCCCAGCCACTGCAGCTCCGAGATCTCCTCGAACGGCACCTCCCACGTGTCTGGGTACAGGCAGAAAAACAGGATAAGGGAAAAGGTCAGCACCATGAAAACTGTCAGAGCACAGCAGGGCAGCACCTGCCACCTCCTGCACCTCAGGGTGGGCTCTTATGGAGGGAGTAGGTGACATCTTCTCCCAGCACAGCTGAGGCACACACCCCACGTGCTCAGCCCCAGCATCCCTTTCAGCCATCCCAGCCACCTCCAGCCTGCTCATTCCCATCCTTGCAGCTGCTTTTTCAGAGCTCACCACCCCACTAACCACTTGGGTGAGCCACTCCGGTTTGGCAGGCAGCATTTCACATGCCAAGGACCCTGGACTGGCAATTTTGGGAGGAGATCCTCTACCCCAATGCTGAACAAGGGTAGTGGCTCTTACAAAGTGTATGGCTCCATTGAAAAGCATAGGTGACAAGAAATATTTAACATTCATAAATGATATAAAAAATATTTTCACCCCCTGAAACAGACAAACAGGAAACAGACAAAATAGGAAATGAAAGTCAGAGGTGGCAGGTTGTAAAACACAGAGCAGCAACCACCAAGATACCCACCACAAAGCACATCAACCACCACCAGCAGGCACAGAAACAGGTCTTTCCCACACTAATATTGTGTGTACCAATGTCAAGCAGGCAAAACTACCTTAAGCAATTCCTCCTCTTTGGTACCCACACACATTTGAGGGGATAATGCTGGAGTGGTCCGGTGGCACTGTATAAACTGCTTCGAGAGAGCTGCACCCATCAGAACAGACACCCCTGTTCCCTGTCAGTCACCTTGAAACTACCTTAAATCTCACAAATAGTAGGATAAAAGGTAGGCAATTATTATTTACTGTAATTCAATAACCAGTTTTAGAGAAGAAATTATTTAGCAGCAAACCCAACAAGCAACCCACTGATTTCTGAAATAAAAGAACTCACACCTGTACAGATCCCCGTTTCAGATGCCTACAAAGGGGTGTCCTCATCTCATCCAGTTTCCAAGACATTGGAGTGTTCCCAGGGCTGCAGCTGGGATTATGCCAGTGTCCATTTTAGACACTGTCATCACTGAAGGGAAACCTGTATATTCCAACTGTCTGTGAGCTGATCCCAGCTCAAACCTTTCCCTGGGATCGTTCCTGCCACAGGCAGGCAGTGGCTGCTGTCCCCTGCTGAGTGAGCGCTCCCCAGGCACGGCCATGGAAAGGCAGCTCCCACCCGGAGCCAGACCCCAGCGCTCCTTCTGCTCACTGAAGTAGAAACAAAAACATTGCTCATCCACAGCAGAAATTCTCTCCGCCTTGGCAGGGCAGAGTTCAACCCTCAGCACATGTTCCTTCCCAGACACGAGGCTATTTGCCTTTCTCATGGATCCGCTCGCAGGGCTGAACTTAAATTGGCATTTAAGTCTTTGGACATTCATACATGAAAAGATTTTAAATAAAGAAAATAATTAGATAATTAATAAAATCCGTTCATTCATAGTTAAATCAAGAAGACCTGTATTTCTATTTAGTTCACAAATGCATCACTTCTGAAAGGAGGTGGCAAATACAGGTGATTTTTGTGTGTGTTACAAACAATATTTTTATACAGGTAACATTGAACTATTCCGTTGTACTGAAATAACTGTTTCTTTCATAGAATCATGGAAAGGACTGGGGTGGAAGGGATCTTAAAGCCCAACCAGTCCCACCCCTGCCATGGGCAGGGACGCCTTCCACTAGCCCAGGCTGCTCCAAGCCCTGTCCAACCTGGCCTGGGACATTCCAGGGATCCAGGGGCAGCCACAGCTTCTCTGGGCATGCTGTGCCAGGGCCTCCCCACCCTCACAGGGAAGAATTTCTCCCCAATATCCCATCTAACCCTGCCCTCTGGCAGTGGGAAGCCATTTCCCCTTGTCCTGGCACTCCAGCTCTTGTCCAAAGTCTCTCTCCATCTTTACCTGTGGGAAGTCTGCCTTTCCTGACGTTCATTTCCATGAAGCACCTGCAGTTTGTGAGCAGTAATGGATAACTATATCACCTTGGAACCCTAGTTTCCTCTTAATATTCCCTATCAGGTAATACAACCTTCCTCTAATATTCTCTATTAACCTCTGCAACGGCAAAAGCTAAGAGAGGCCGTAAACAAAGTAAGCAGTTCCTCCTATGAAGTCATCTTGTGTTTATTTGGGAAGACAGATCCTCTCCCATATCCCACTTGCATCCTGATCGTCAGGGGCACAATTCAGGAAAGAGATTTCAGCACAGTGACAGTGAAATACCCCACATCTTTGGGAATATCAAGAACAAAGCACCAAACCATAGGTAACATACAGTGCTACAGTCAGACTCTTGCGGGCCTGAAGAAGCCAGTGGAATACTTCCCCTAAATAAAGCGCAATAGCAGCAGGAATTGCGCAAGAACTCGTGTTTCTGAGGTGATTAAGAACCGTTTGAGTAGAATGATGGGAATCTGTTTCCCATGGGGAAGAAACGCAGGAGCAGCCTGAGCCATTGAGCCAATCTATTTGGAGGAAGTTTTTCCCAGCGCTGGCTGCTCTCCAGCGCTGGCGCTGTGACAAGCATCTCTGGTTGACACAAACCCCCCCAACACAAGCACCCTCTGCCAGCCACCTTGCTCTCCAGGTACACACAAAAACTCTCACAATGACGCTAAACACACGGCTCCTGAAAGGGAAGGTTGAAAGCACCTCCTGGAGACAGCTTCCTAATCCAAAGGAAATGGCTGGGAAGTCTAATGAGTCTCTATGAAAAACAAACAAGTCTTGCTTTAAAGTGTTGGAGTCCCCATAACCCCAATTAAATAACTGGTAAATTAAAGAACTGAGTGTGTGTCCCAGAAATCACTCACCAACAGCCTTTAGAAATCAGGGTAAACAACTGGAAAAACACAGGAGGGAGGGATTTTATGGGTCAAACCCCAAGTACTTAAACCTCAGATAATCAGCTGGCACCGAACAACGCAAAAGCAAACATTCCCTGCAGGAATGACTCCTCACCATGCAGTGATTGGCATCACTTGGTCAACCAGCACAGAGCCTGTGGCAGCTCCCAGCTGACCAGTGTTCTGCACAGCCCGTGTCCTGCAGGGAAACACAGGCACACCCCTCTTGGTGACCATTCAGGTGTCAGGAAGGACACTCCAGCAGTAACTTCAACAAGAAGATAATGCAGAATCATGTAAAAACTGTTCTTATCCTTCCTCTCATTCACCAAGTGACGAGCCAAAGCATCAAAGGAAATAGGTTTTGTGTCCTTGAGCCCATATTTGTGTTTTACTACTTGCAACCACAACACCACCACCGTGTCCCAAAGAATGGGCCTGCAGGACAGCCAAAGCAGGTGGGCAGGGATACCAGGGAGCAGGAAAAAAAGCATCACTAAGCACCTGCAGGGAATATAAAATGGTTTGGGTTGGAAAGGATTTTAAAGCCCATCCCATTCCACCCCCTACCATGGGCAGGGACACCTTCCACCAGCCCAGGCTGCTCCAAGCCCTGTCCAACCTGGCCTTGGACATTCCAGGGATCCAGGGGCAGCCACAGCTTCTCTGGGTATCTTGTGCCAGGGCCTCCCCACCCTCACAGGCAACAATTCCTTCCTAACACCTAATCTTAATCTCTCTTCTATTAGTTTAAAACCATTTCCTCTTGCCCTATCACTACCTCTCCATATAAAAAAAGAGGGAGAGCAACTTTTTACAAGGACTCTAAGTACTGGAAGGCCACATGGCTGCAGATTCAAACTCGACTCCTATCCCTGTTGTTGATTCAGCTCAACACCAAGGATTACTCCTGGATGAGGCTTAAAGTAGTTGTCTCATGAAGAAGGGGGAAAAAAATTATGGCATAATCCATGGCATCAGCCCAAAGCTGTAAAGCAGCTCCCGAGAAAACGAAAAGCCACCACAATCCTCTCCCTGATGCTCAAAGAGCCCCAGACATTTCCTCAGCCACACAGCACTTGCACAAACACAAACCATGCATTCCCTGTGCTCTTGCTAAAAGACAGCAAAAATAAAAATAATCACATACATCATTTACTGAACTGTTGGCTTGTATGTAGCTGATGAAACACACAAAGATGATTTTCTGGTGGCAAGAAGCAAGAATGAGCTCATCTGGAAAAGAGAACATGAATATTCTGACAAAATCCTCAAGTTTCAGCATAGAAGCAGTTTGAAAAGGGTTATCCTTGGGTAACTGAAGTGTAGCACTGCCATCAGGGGAACAGACGTGTACTGCTATCATCAAAACTAGACAACTGAGCAGCTCCAGAGGTAAAAAATAATAATTTTTTTTAAATGCTATTTTCACTCCCCTTTCTAACAGTGAAGACACTGAAAATGCAGCTCAACCCACACAGGCTACGTATAGCTGATCCCAATTAATCCTCAGCCTTACCACATCTGTAGCCAGTTCAAATCTGCCCTTTCAGAAGGGCCTGATGCCAGCAGCAAACTGCAGAGTGTTCCTGGATGTGTGGCTCTGAACACGCTCCCAGCATGGAGAACAGCAAAACATCCTGTGCACAGGAAGGAGCTCTGTGCACACCCTCCAGCCCCAGCACTGCTCTCAGCTGCTCCTTTTCATTCGTTAGTGCTTCAATCTTTTAGTTTGGTGACTTCCATACAAAAGCCAGTGTCCCCTGTGGGCCACTAAAGCACAGATTGCACTGAGGTGCATCTGTTGGCCCAGTTATTTGTGAAATAGGATCTCTCTGTCTCACAGGCAGCTCTCCCAAAGCCACCGGTCTGAGGTGACAGGGACACAGGAGCAGGGGACAGCTCAGAGGCAGCAGTGGGGACAGAGAATTGCTGGGAACAACCACTGCAACTCTGCATCTGTGGCCCTTCCTCGGAAATTTTTAGCTTCACTTACAAACACTGAGAATCCAAGCCAAAGCACTGTCACGGAGGCTCTGCCCAATGCCTGCTCTGAATGTCATCCAACTGCTCGGAACCTGCTTTACCTTCCCAAGGGAGACTCCCTCCCCACTCAGACAGCCCCTTCCAAAACTGTCCACCCATTGTGCACTCACCCCAACAGCGTTAATCCCCCAGGGAACTTTCTGTCACTTTTTTTATTTATAGTCTGAACCACATGTAACACACTGAGTTTACAACACGCAAACAAAACAGAACCAACTGTGCCAGAGGATTTCAAACCAAGCAAACCCTTGCACTTGGGGATGCTGCTCAGGAGGCACCTGGAATGCACAGGTGAATTTCCTGCTCAGTTATGATCTTGAAATGACTGGCTCTAGGAAGTTGATTTCAAGGCAAGTTCATCCAACATGTTATTTAACAGCTCTGTTCCCTCATATTAGGAGCTGTTCCCCATCCCTCTGGGGTTTAGATTTGAACCACTCAGACAGGTTTCTGACCTTGTATCTTATAATTTGTCAGTGCCAGAAAGTCATTTGATTACTACTGAGTGATGCTCAAAGGAGACTTTGCCCCACGGTACTGCAGTGGCCAGGCTGTTCCTATTTTCCATAAGCCTCAACCATTTCAGCTCCTTAATTCTAATGACAGCTTGTTCTTTTCCCATCTGCCACCTCCCTCCCCCTGTGCTAGGGGAGAAATCAGACACCAACAGCAGAGCATACTCTGCTCTTTAGCTTTCAGTACCCCCTAAAGATATATATAGAGAAAGATATATAGATATATATGCAGTCAACTGGGACTCACTTATTCCCAAGCTACAGATTTTATATTTATACTTACATACCCTTACACGTTTACGCTTACACATCGAAAGGAAAAAGGTACAAATATTAAAGAACATATTTCTGGAAAGACAAGCATTGAATGATATTTTTAAGAGGAATCACTCCTGAATAAAAAGAAATAAAAGTCTTTTTAAAAGAGAAGCAATGCTCCTGCTATTTGCTGGTCGACTGGGGACAGCCTTCACATGCAGGTTCTGAAGTGGAAGTGCCTATGTCAGTGTTTTCCATCTGGCATAAAAAAAACCTCCAGGAATTAACAGAGGGATTGTACCAAGTGCTTCAACAGAATTCTTTCTGATCCCCACACTCAGTTCAGATTCAGGCCTTGTCACACCAGTCCAAGCTATGGGGCAGAACAGGCAGCTGGTTTTGACTCCACCACAAGCTGCCTTTGCCACACATGACAGTCATTGGCTCTGCAGCGCAGGATTCATCCTCGGAAACCGTGGCAGGGCTGGACAAGACAAAAACAGCCCCATGGAGAGCTGGGGAAGAGCCCCAGGTTCCTTCCCTCATCTCACCCCAAAGCAGCGCAGGTGGCTCCCTCTTACCTTGCTGCTGCAGTTTGTAGTCTGTGGAGTAGGCCTTGCCTATGATGTTCCACACGGGCCTCAGGCAGCCGAAGAGCCCCTCGAGGAAGCCACCACTGCCGCTGCCCGTCCGGTTGAACTGGACCTTCACATCATCAGCGGCACCGTTGGTGTCCCCGTCCCCTGGGCTGCGTGTGCCCTGCGGGAGCCCCGGCTCGGGCTCATCCTGCTCCCGCAGCTGCAGCACGCTGTTCTCGAACTGGTCGCGGGCGTCCTCGCTGATGCTGGTCAGCACGGCCGCGGTGCCCGGGCTGCTCACGCCCTCCAGCAGCTCGGCCGGCAGCGAGCCCCGCTCCCGCACGTCCTCCAGCAGCTCGGGGGACGGGTGGCTGCCGGACCCAGGGTGCTCATCGGGGAACCTCCCCAAGTCTTTGTCCTCACAGAACGCTTTGCCGATGGAGTTGGGAGAGGAAGACAGGCTCAGGCGCTCCTGAGTGCTGGCCATGATGCCGTGAGTGTGCATCAAGGAGATGGCCCAAGGGGGTGCTCAGAGCATTTGTACGACACAACTCACATGTGACACGTAGGCCCAGTACCTGAAACGAGAGGAAAAAGAGCAACTTTCAATTTTTTATTTAAGTATTTTCACTACGTGCAGTTTCACTGAGGTGAGCTGATAATTAACTAGACTTTCTAGACAGTCGCTGATACTTGGTAAATAATTACTGCCCTAAAAGAAACAAATAAATGGTTCCAACAGAAACTCCACTCAGGCAATACTCTCGGTAACCTACTGCAGGAATTGGCCAGTAAACAAACTCCACAATTTTAAACAAGAGCCTAAAGGTCAAAATCATGGAAGATTCTTTGCAGAGTTCCCATAGCATTCTCAGACTGAAGCTAGCCCCAGATCAGCTATGGTTTGGTTCCAGCCACTGCTCCTGGGCCTGGCACAGCCCACAAGCTGAGGATCCCTCTGCAAAGCCCGGAGACAAGGTGTTAGGGAAACAAAGCCCAGTGACACAGATACCTTGAGTCCACCAAGGGATGGTTTGTGGCTGCTCCGTCAGAGCCTCACCTAGTTATGACCATCCTGGACCTTTGATTGACCCTCCATGTTCATTGTGGCAAGATATGCTCAATTCTCTAACTACATACATACCACCCTCATAAGAAAGGAAGACTTTGAGAGCTTCACAGAACAGCAGACCCTCCTTGTTGATCTGCCTTCTTCCACAAGAGCATCAGCTCCCACCACTGCTCTCCACTTCCTCCCTGCATGAGCTTCTGGCAGGGTGCACGTAAATCCAGAGCTGGGGTCCCTTTTAAGAAGTGTCCCCATCTCTTGCTCCGTGCTCCACGGAGAGGTCCTTTTACCACAGCCCATGGTGGTGCCATCTTCCCACAGAGCCAGGTGAACGGCTGCGGGTAGTGCTGCCAGAGCTTGCCAAAACGCCTTTTTGGGATAGTCCTTCCTGAAACAAGAGGCTCTAACTTTGGGCCACAAGAGATTAAGTGAATTCAGCCAGCGACATGGAACAAAGTCCAGTTTTAAATTCCATAAGAAGCTGAGAAGAGGTAAAAAAGTGGCCTTAACAGAAAGCACTTTGTTAAAAAGTAAGATCAGTTACAATGGGGGCAAATTTCCAGGCTCTGCAAACAGCCACTGGAAGGGAGAAAGAGGCGGCCAGGTAGGACACAGCCAATGGCAAGGGAACAGCTCAGTGACTCAGGATGAGGTCACTGCAGAGAGGAGCGATAAGCCCTTCAGCCTGCAGGACAGAAAGCTCCTGCCCTGGGCTTCAGCCCCTCTCCAGCAGCAGAGAGGAACAGTCAGGAACCTGGATTACCTTCCTGCATCCTGCCTGACCACGTGGGGTTTGCATAAAAGCTTTATTTAGGTTGTAAACTTTGTTCTTTATAAGAAAGCAAAGCAGCAAGTGAGGCAGAGGTTGCATCACAGCCCAAACCAGTACAGAAGTTGAATCAGATTCGTATGGGAAGCTGGAGAGTTGGTGGTTCCCGAGCTGCTGGTGACCAGCATTAGTGACCAATTCCCCAGCACGGGAAGCTGCAGTGTGACCTCACAGTACAATTACTACTAGTACTAGTTGTTGTATTATCACAGATTTTGTTATTGATAAGAAAATGCTTCAGACTTGAACAGAATTTTGGAAAAACACCAGGCCAAGCCCAATTCAGTGTTCCTGGGTGCAGCCCCTGCTCATTTGCAACAGTTTGAGAGTGACAAGTGATTCTTTAAGCAAGAGCAAAATGAGACCACTGCTCCCACAGAGAAATCTGCATTTTGTAAGACAGAATATTAAGCTATGTAAATACAACATCAGCCAGGTGTTCTGCAAGAAACCCAAATGTAAAGGTCAGAATTTAAGGTAAGAGTATCCCAAAGTATCTCAAATTTAACCCATGGGAAGTGTATGGAAGGATAAAATAATTTTGCTATTACGCGACTCTTCTTAGCGCAGTCTAAGGTGTTGCTTGTACATTTCTATGAAGTTTTCTGCCTCTAGAATGTTCGATTGTGGATGTTTAACAGGGAAAGAACAGCTTTTCAGTACACAGCTCAGCCAAGAACAAAGCCCCAGACTCAGGGACATCAGGTCTGGTTTTCCAGGTCGAATTACCTTCTCCAAGACTGAGATGTTACAAATTAAAAAAGCCTTTAGGCACAGTGTCCTGACACCTTAAATGCCCCTGAATGTGCTTCATGGGGAGAGGAGGCATGCAAAAGTTATGGCATTATTTTCAAGCTGGCATGACACAGCCCCTACCTAACCAGCCTGATTTTCAGAGGTGTAGCAAACTCATTGTTTGGAGAGCATGAAACAGTAGCACTTCTTTTAAAACAATTTCCTATTGAGCCAACTTGAAGCAAAGTGTTGCGGAAGCGGGAGGGGGAGAAGATGGTTTCTGCCACAACACATCAGTGCTGACTTGTTGAGGAAATTAATTTTTTCAATTCTCTTCTATTGCAGTAAATTCTGGAACATACAACCTCTTGCCTTAGCAAAATGTGATTTAATTCAATGAAATTAGATTGTTTTAGACCTCACTATCTCTTCAAACAAGGGATGAAGAGCATTTTCCAAGCGTTATTGTCATGCCTCCACTATTCTCAGTCATACTACCAAAAGGCTGCGATTTTTCATGTTGAACTCTTCCCAATAAATCTTAGCCTCATTCAAGACAAGAAAAAACATTTTCTTGAAAGTTTTAAGTTTCATTATATCCAGACTGTTTGCCATTCAGGATGCGTTCACATAAGGGCATGTAGTGACAGGACAAGGTGGGAATGACCTTAAGCTGAAGGAGGGCCAGTTTAGACTAGATATCAGGAAGAAATTCTTTACTCAGAGGATGGTGAGGCCCTAGTACAGGTTGCCCAGAGAACCTGTGGCTGCCCCTGGATCCCTGGAAGTGTCCAAGGCCAGGCTGGATGGGGATTGGAGGAACCTGGGGTAGTAGAAGGTATCCCGGCCCATGGCAGGGAGTGGAACTGGATGATTTTAAAGATCCCTTCCAACTCAAACCAGCCAGGGATTCCATGTCTGCATGTGCCTCTCTAGCTTTTCCAGGGAAGGGCATAGCCAAGAGCTGTGCTGTTTCTACCCAAGCGATGCTCCTGCTGCAGCAGCCTCCCAGTCAAAAGCTGGAAGCTCCATGTGTGGGAGGACTGTGCATATTCAAGAGACTGAGATTGCACAAAGTGCTGCTGCACACACAGACTTGAAGGCAGACCCTCAGATTTGAACTGTTTTGATGAGTTCATGCACTCTGCACTAACAAAATTATCTTCCGTCTGGAAGGAGATTCGAGGCTTGGTGTAATTTTGTACGATCACTACTTCTCTTAAAGGACTCCATTTCCATGCAAAGAATTTTTTTCCAGGCAAAATCTCACTGCGCCCAGAGAAAAGGAACATGACATGCACCTCTTCTGGGAAGAGTGAGGCTGTACCTCAACACATCAGACAGCCCAAAATGCAGTTTCAAGCTACTAAAAAAGTGAGAGTTTACACAAATCACCAAGTGGGTGAATCAGCTACCAAGGCACACTCTCACCTTGCCTGATACTGTGTCTGTCCCCGGAAACAGCCATCCAGGAAGTGTCCTCACACTCTCCCAGAGCCACCAAGGCCCGTAGCTGCCTATACAAGTCCAGTATTTGTAGGAGTGTCACCACAACGATCAGGTTTGCAGACACAGCTGAGTTAACCCCATGCCTTGCGTGGACCATTCCTGAAGTTCCTCCTTTAAAGAGCTGTGCTAAAACCTGAGTGGCAAATCACCACGCCAGGCACAGCACACAAACCAAACCAAACAAAAAGTCAGTGTGCCAGAAAGGCGGTGTAAGTACAGACGCCACCCCTCAGTCTCCTGACAGCCCAAATCACCAGTAACACTAAGTTCGCTTCCCTGAACACTATTTCTATCTTAGCCAGTGAAGCACATTCTCTGCTTGCACTTCCAACATGCAAAGGGAATAAAAACAACTGTCTGATCCATGTTTAGGGGCTGAAACAGAGCTGCTGGCAGAAATTATCCAGCTGGTACATGGAACTACCACAGACAGAGGAGATTCCTGCCCGAATCACTACTTACAGCCAAGCCCCAGAGTTCCCTTGCTTTTTCCTGGTGCTCAGTGTGATTTCCTCCTGGCTGTAGTGGGCACAACAAGGTAACTACACATTTCCTCACTGATAACACAACTGGAATTTATGTGTGTATCATCTAAGCTAGCGGCTTGGGACAAGGCTTTAAAAATGTTCTAAAATCTAACAAAACCACATAAAGCACAGTCGTCATGTTCTCCTGCCCCTCGTGACTATCTCTCAAATTCTACAGGGAATTTCTACAACAGGTTGAAATGTGCTATGCACAGTCCTCTCCCGTATCTGTACAACTCCAGAACAGGAACAACTGAGAGCTGCTGAGTTGGCAAGTCCCAGGGCTTTGGCTGTGACTTCTGACCTTTGGGGTTGGAACCATGTGGTTTTATTACACAGGATTTCAACAGACTTTCTTCTCCTGGTCTCCTGATGAGGAAATCCTATAGGAGTGGATCAAATACTCCTCCTTCTGCCACACTTTTTACAATACTCAGAATATAGGCTCATGTTTTGCATGGTTGCTTTGAAAACAAAAACTAAAAGCAGGTTTATTAATAGAGAATGAGTTACACATCACAAAAGGCAAACTCTTTATTTCAAGAGGGTTGAATTTTTTTTTTTAAGTTACATTATTACATTAATTAATTATTACATTATATTTTTATGGTTAAGTATCTCTTTTGGTAGGTTGTACAAAAAGAAACTACACTATGAAGCTTGACCACATTAACTTGGTGTAATCCAGCCCAGGCTACGGGCAAACTTTTAGGCCAACTGTGGAGCAGTCCAAGGGAAAAGCTGGGTGTTTTTAGCCATCAATCTCCTTCTCAAGACACACGGCTCCTTCAAGGAAGCACACTTCTTCCCATCTCACACCCACATGAATGCCCAGCCACAACCCAGCCTTATCTTTAAATATTACAATTATACTGCCAAAACAGAATCAATTTCTGATAAAACAGGTGAGATTTTCTGTCACTGCAACAGTTCTGTTTATATTTCTGCATACAAACATTTCTCTACAACAAACAGCACATTTATCAGGGAAAGTAAAGTCCTGTAACACTGGCTTTTTTGTGTTTTATACTGCTCCCTCAGGCTATAAGATAAACACTACACTACTTCTGCACCTCCTGCAGAATCCTGATGGGAACACATACTTTTACTTCCTTTCTCCAAGAAATATTTGGATGCCACCTCAACATAAGACAACTGCCTTTTGCAGACACCATAATCCTCACCTGAGCGATGTGGCAGCAACTGCTATGGGCTCACAAGTGCCATCATCATCATAATTCTAAAACGTTAACAGAATATTTTAACACAGCCATGGGCATTAAGCACGTGGGACAACAGACGTTTTAACTATGTTGTATGTAGTCTGTGTTATCACAACAGAAGCTTGACCTCATGCTGATTTACTTTAGCCTTTATTCAACATATTCAGTCTATCCTAGAACAGGGATGCATCATTTTTGGAAACATGATTTCAGTTGCGATATCCTTTTGTCTGTGGCTGTACCACTGAGGAAGAGAACCCTGTCTAGCTTTGTGGCCTGAACCCTTTCTGACAATGACAAAAATAGCACCGTGTACCAGCCAAGAAATATCCATAATGGCTGAATTCCGGCTCTGTGCAGAGCCAGCTGGAGGTTTGCTTGGCACCTTGCATGTCCCAAGAGAGCCTGGCCAAGGAGAAAGAAGCAGCACCCAGGCTGCAGCAATGGGATGAAGCCACACCAGCTCAGGAGGTTCATCCATCCTCCTTCCTTGCTCCAACGCTAAGGGAAGGGCATGTGGGCAGCCAAAGCCTCCCCAGCAGTGCCCCCGGCTGCCCTGCCCACGGCACACTGGGCTGGTGTCTGAGCCACAGCACATAAAGGACTGGTCCTGTGCAAATGTGTCAAGGAATTTTTTAACCAGGACACTCTGGCAACCACTGTGCTGTGGCAGGAGTTTTGTTGTTTAACTCTCTGTTGTAGAAAGTAACTCTTCACTTTTCATCCCCTTAATTCCTTTCTTTCTTCAGCCAGTTGTTCACTGCTTCGGTGATACCTGAACCTATTATCTCTTTAATTCCAGCTGTGCTTTTAAAAACTATCCCATCCTCCACTTCAACATCTTTTTCTAAGCCTAACAATTCCCACTTGACCTTCTCACTCACCGTATGAAATCTGCTCTGTGTCTTTGATCACCTCTTTTCCATTTCTGCTATATCACCTTAGGGTTATAGAATATAGAATCACAGAATGGTTTCAGTTTGAAGAAACCTTAAAATTCACGGGCAGGGACACCTTCCACTAGACCAGGTTGCTCCAGGCCCCGTCCAACCTGCCCTTGGCCACTTCCAGGGATGGGGCAGTCATGGCTTCTCTGGGTAGTTGAGGAAGTCAGACCTCAGCCAGGATTCCCAAAGAGGACAGAATGCCACAGAAATGTACAAGGCACAATGATCATTTTGGTTCTTCAGGATGCTGAGCTAATTTCCATAGGTCTCTTACAACTTAAGATCTCCTTGAGCAGTAAAAGCTGTGTCAGAACCTAATTCTGACTGGATGTTAAGATTGAATTGTGTTTAATCAACACTGAATTGAACTGATATTTTATCAGTCAGGTTCACTAGAGTACTTCCTGCAGGTAGCCTCCATAGTTATTACCCTGAACACTGTCCTCGTGCAGTCTCACAGCCTAAACAATCTTGCTTCAGAATATTCCTAAAGTATCTGGGTAAAGGATGAAAAGGTGGGAAGCGTATGAGTAGTGCCATCTCCAAAGCCAAGCAAAATGTTTCAACATTACTATCTTTTTATCCCTTCTCTAATTCCGTATCATTTAACCAATGATCTGTCTGCCAGCCTGGTGTCCCTGTTATTTTATAGCTGTTTAGTCTCTTTAAGAGTCTCTGGTAAGTACTCCTGCCAAAACCCCAACAGATTGTATCAACCAGATCCCCTTTCCTAACATGCTCTTGACTCCTACAAAGATATTTAATAGATTTCCAAGGCAGACTTCACCTTAAAAGAACCGGTGACTCTTATCCCCACATGCAATGTCTGCATCTGCCCTGGCTCTCCATATAGGAATGAATTTCTACCTCCAACACCACGAGACAAATGTTTCACTAGAACCTCCTTCAACATAAGGTCACAAATTCGTGGGGAGTGGTGAAGCAGTGCTTGATTTGGAAAGAGAAATCAAGCATCCACTTCTTTTATTTTGGCAAAAAGGACAACAAAAAAAAAAAGGCAATAAAAATTCATCTTGGTGAAGAAGGGAGACAAAGAGCCCATCCAGCTTCCCGTGAGTGCAGGGAGACCTCTCCAGTGGCAGGGAGAGCACGTCCTGCTTCACCTGGCAGCCCTGCCAAGCGCCGGCTGGGAAATAAGCACCTTACGTAACGGCATATTTTCAGCCCTACACACAGAAATGCTGCCTCTATCCTGCAGAAGGTATTTTTGGATCTGCTAAAATGCTACTGTGTTCTTCCAGGGCTTTGCATTCTTCTGCTCAGAAATTGCATAATCTGATGCCATAGGAAATAAGTGGTGTTGCATAATGACTCTCGTACTGGCTGCAGGGACTGGGGACTGCACGTCCCTGCTGGAGAGCAGCCCTGCTCCGAGCACAGGTGCTCGGCTTTGGAGAAAAGGGAACCCACCAGCCACCTGCCTCTGGGGAGCAGGGGAACAAACCAAGGCCCATGCAGTTACTTCACAAAAATCACTGCAACTTTAGGTTGCTCATTTGCTGTTTCCTCCCCTCCCCGTGGCTGCTGCACAGCGTGAGCTACATGCACACAGGGAACACCAGCAGCTCCACACACCATGTTCTGGTATCTCACTCACCCTCCACTAGAGGCCCGTCAATATACTGGAAAACATTCAGCTGGGATAAAGACAGACTAAATGCTGATTAGCCTATTATACTACTGAATTACTATTGGAATCTGTCTCATGTTAAAATGTAGAAATGACCTCAAGTTACACTCTTCTCTTTCACCTTTCCAGCCGCCTCCAAAGCAGGGAACAACTTTTCAAATCCAGCCACTGGCTTCAGGCTTTGCTCTTTTCTCTTCATCCTTCCCAATTCTGCACTTTTATCTCATTGATAATCCCCACCTTATTATCAATCCATATGTTATTATATTACTATATAATCATTACATGTTATTATATTACTATCACTAAATAACAACAACAAATTTAAGGATTCAAATAAAAATATTTTACAACAACAAACACTAGAAAAATTTCCAAGTTTAGTTCACAGAGGTTTTACAGCCTCACTGACATTTCCACATGAAGGGACTAAATGTTCCTGTCCTACGAACAAACAGTAGCTTGGAATTTCCTCCACTTACAGAACTGAAACACCTGATTTTCCTCCAAAGAGTAGCACTGAAATTAATTAATGTCTGAAAGATCTTTGAGGATGAAGATCAATATCACAGTGCTGCTTTCAGGAATCCAGTGAATGAATCAAAGTCTCACTGTAATTCACGTGAGGTGTCAGACTGGTCTCAGGTAAACTCACTCACTCCCACGCTTGTTTTTATTTTTATAGTAGATATGAATTATTCAACATTTGCAAAGCATGTTTGACATGTAAAAGCTACTCACACAAACTTCTCAGCACTAAGAGCTTATGTGCTACACAGCCAGAATTAAAGAAACTCAACAGCTCTTCATAAAGTACAACAATACCTCGTGTAGGTGCAGTGCTCTGACCCCACCCCAGGTCCCAGCCTGGGTGCACTTGTTGGGAAGGGGAAGGACACTCGAAATCCAGCTGGCAGATCTCTGACGGGAAATGACAGCAGTCCTAAGTTGTATTTAGCAAGCACCATACACGAGCAAAGAGGATTACTCCTCGACAGAGGCAGCACAATGCCCTGCTCAGGAGCCTCTCGTAAGCCTGTATTAGTGACAGCGCAGGGTTAGAGGTGTGAGCCTGCTCCACTACAGCTTTACGTGCTGGTAACACACAAACAGCACAGGCCTGGGGCTGCATGCCAGAGGAGCTCCAGAGGCCTGGCCCAGCTCGTGCCATCCAACCCTGAGGAGCCCAGTACCCAGCACATCCCCACTGCATCACTCTTGGGCTGCAGCCGATAGCCCAACACCTGGGGAGCTCCTCAGGCACAGAAGGATGATGAGGCTGGACTCCCTGTGTTTCAGCAGCTGTATGGCTGCATTACTGATTCTGGTGTCCTCCTGAAGGTAACAGAGATGGGGGACAGGAAAGGACAAGCATCCCAGGAATGAATAGAATGTCCACACAGAGACCTCCATTCCTCCAGCCCACTCTGCTGGAAAAAGTCCAGGCTCTCACCTTTGCCAGGACTTTCTCCTTCTTTCCCTCACAGCACCTCTGGTGCTAAGTTACCAACAGCTCCAGAGGGAACAAAGGGAACAGCCCCAACAATCACAGCTTCACCCAGGAGTTATAAACCACGGACTTCACACAGACAAATCTGCTCTTCCCCCAGCCTACACCCAACTGTTGCCAAAGTCTTCAAACCCCTTCCAACCACTGACTTCTCAGTTGGAGATGTGGCAGGGAGAGAGCACAGAGGTCAAAGCACACATTGAGTATTTACAGGGGTGGGAGTAACTACACACAGAGCTGCTGCTCCCGGCCCAGCCACAGCTGCCAACTTGCTATTCAGCCCTAAGTAGTCTGTGTTTTGGGTGAAATATTTACCCCCCACTCCCCAGGAGATGAGAGTGATTTGCTGCAATGTCACAAAACAGGAGCCTACAAAAGCCTAAGCCCCTGCACGGGATGCATTTGCCAAGGAGGGATAAAAAAAACAAAGTCCCATAAGCTGGACAGGGCTTGGTGAAGTGCCAAACTCCTGAGAGCTTCAGAGGTAACATTTGCCTCAGTTGACTCATTTGGATTCATTTACGGCTGAGAACTCACTGGAAGTTGTACAAGCAGTGAACCTGCGGCTGCCTTCCTCCACCGGGATCTCAGGCTCAATGGACCTTCTTCCCCTGCCTGCCCCGGCCCCAAGGACCAGAGCTGAAGGGCAGCCTGCATTGTGATTTGTTCACACAAGCCATGCCACATTTCTTTTATTTTTGTATTTTAAAATAGCTTTATTAAATGAACTCTGCCGTTTCGAGAAGGCCTACTCTTGAAAATCCACTCCCCACATCTCAACTGCAGACAGCCTGAAACAGGTACACTCCAGCCTAGGTAGGAACAACTCCAGCCTAATCAGCCACCATCTCACATATGCTATAAAAAAAGTCTTAAGAAAACAGGAAATACTTAAAACTTTTCTTATCCTGCCACTGCTTAGAGCAGACCCATGTTTAAATAACTCTTAATTGTGAAAGGGTTTACCTAGGAAGAGATTTTCAAATAAATCATTACTTAATTTTCTGATCCACTGGAGATAAGCCACTTACCCAGTCTTTACAATAGGAGACGAAAAGAGGGAGGTTAAAAATGCAACCATAAAAACCCCGAACGTGATTAAACCCAAGTTCACCTATAGCTGAGGAGCTATAGTGGGAGTCCCTGTCATATATTCTGTGCTAGAAGTTACTTGCTGATTCCAGGCACAGGGGTCAAAATGAATGCCAGCTATAAATTTAACTATCGGGCAGCAGGGGACAAAGACAAATCTGAATGACAAGACCATTCTAGATCAAAGACTCAGACTGGAGGCCCCAAAGACAGGAAACAAAACTGGTGTTAAAGCAAAACAAACAAACAAAACCCCCAGTACATCAAAATCCGGATTTATTTGCGTTCCTCAGCGGAAGGCTGTCACAGACAGAGGTTCAAAGGGCTGCCTCTCTCTAGAAACAAAACCGTATACGTTCAGGAGCACAACAAAAACGACAGTGACAAAAACTTTTAAACCCATGACAACTCTACCCTCCCCATTCTAGGGTATCCCAAGGTGTCTGTGGCTACCCACACAGCAGGTACTGGGGAAAGTGCCCATATTTCCCAGCCACACCGACTGCATCTCTCTCCTTTCAAACATTTTCATATTTTCTCCCTCAAAATTATTGATCTGAATACATTCCTTCAGCTTCTTCTACTGAACAGATTGCCTACTGCTAAAATCAGTATATCCAAACACATGGGCCTGATGTCATCTTTCTCCAGATCTACTTAAAATATCCCATTTTTCATTTACTTAAGGGAGACATGTGGTTTGACATGATTAAGCTATTGCAGCACCTAAACCACCTCCCCAAAACAAAAATAAAGAGCAGCTCCTCTTTTCATTGGGAGAAAACATGACATCATGCCCATTCAGGTGAGCAGGAATATGACAAATCTTGCCCCAGTGAACAGTATCATTAACTGCAAAGGTACTCCCAGCTCCCTCATTTATTAGGAAAATGAGGGGTGAAAATCGTGTTCAGCACATCAGAGACAGCTCAAGCTGCTATTTTTAATAATACAGGAGCAAATTCCTACCCGGCTGATTGAAAGAAAAACGTACCACCTCCATCTCAGAAATAAAATTAAATTATTTATCACTGTAACACACAAGAGGAATTGTTTGATTAGCCCACAAGGAAAAATAAATTAAGCTTCCCCAAAAGGCAATAACTACAATCCTGCCTCTTTACACTATCTAGTAATTCTTATGTCATTGCCTGTATATTCCATTTATATCCATTCTCCATTGCCATTCCCTTTCCCTTTAAAAGGGGGGCAGAAGAAGATAACGTGCAAAATTGCAAGTGAAAAATGTCCAGCACACCGACAGGCAAAGGCCAGGCCAGCTCTCAGATTCATATGCAGTGATGGATAAATTAAGGTTTCACGTTTCCTCTTCCCTTTCTCAGCATCGTTTTTTCAGCTCTTTCCCATCACAAATGCAACATCCATCTGTCCTTCTGAAATAAATGGCGAAAGGGGAATGCTGACCATGAAACACCACACACACAAACACACAACCCCTCACAGAAACACATTTTCCCCCAAATACTCACAAGGATGAAGATTTCCTATGTGATGCTCCATTTTCTTGTTTTAAAAAGATGGAAGGCAAAAAAAGAAAAAAAAAAAAAGAAAAAGAAAAAAAAAAAGAAAAAAAAAGGAAGTGTTGCAAAATAAAAGGAAATTCCACCCACACAATCCTGCAGCCTGCTGCAAAGAAGCACCGAGCGTGCTGACGTCACGGATTCATGAATGGACGGAGATCGGGCTGGATGGAGCCCGGCGGGGGCTGCGCACCGGGAGAAGGAGCGGGGGGCAGCAATCCCAGCCCGAGCCGGGCTCCCGAGCCCCCCGAGGAACGGCACCGGGGCCG
>VZRN01006528.1:344145-369091 GCA_013397935.1 Dasyornis broadbenti
AGGAACGGCACCGGGGCCGCCACGGCGCGGGCAGCGGCGGCCGGGCGCATATCCGCTGCCCCGGTGCCCGCCGCTCCCGGGGACAGCGGCGGATCAAATAGCAGCCATCTGCTACGGGAACCGAATGGATTCGGCAAGCAGAAAAGGAGTTCAGCACCGCCCGGCTTCTTGCGGGATTACAAACCCTGCGTATTATTATTAAAATAACTAAATATAAGCATGTAGCGGGAGGAAGCAGCGGGGAGAACAATAGGAGGCTTGTGTTTGATTAGCGATGCAAAAGCACCAGTAAAATTAAAATAGGAGCACTGACAAAATCCCACATTCAGCTCTGGTCAAACATTCCCAGCAGCGGGCAGACAACCCCACAACCTCAGTAACAAAGATCAGATCAGAGTTTCACTGTAGGGGCTACATAAGGAGTGGTGGGCACAGCATCCATGGATCCCAGCCCACCTGCCCTTTCCACTCCAGTTCCAATCCCAAGCCAATGGAATACACTTCACCGGGCAGACCAGAGGCAAGGACACCCAAATCCTTGGCAGAGTCCCAGTGAACACTCACAAGAGCTGCAGTGATTCACTTGGATATGGACAGGGAAAGAGCACAAGGTCTGCCTTCTTTTTGTATCTTTGAAACACGAGGGAAGGAGTGGAGGGATGAGCATGGCAAGGAATGAAGGTCAAGGTTTGAAGGATAACCTGGGCTGCAGGCTCTGCAATTAGTGTCCCAGGGTAGACCAGAATTCATCGATTTGGCCTCTAAAACTCCTGCTGAGCAATTTGCAACCTCCAAATTATTAAGAGAGAAACTCCGTATTTCCACCACACCTTTTCCTAGCCAGTAGGAAACAATTCTGCCAAAACAGGGTGTCCCAAAACTTACTCTGGTGGGACACATTTGAAAAGAATGTCTGAGAGAATCCCACCTTTCCTTATGGAAAGCAGGTAACATCTCAAAATAAAGCAGGACTGGATGTAACAATACAGATCTGGGTTGAAAAACCAAGGATTTTGTGCCTACTTGATCTCATGTAAGGCAGCACCAGATACCAGCTCCTGTGGAGGGAGGAAGAGGGCTTGGAGTTTGGACTGTGGTTTCTGAATTGAGATTTCTAAATCTGACCAGGGAAAGTGAAAAGGAATGCAAATTTCTTGTTACCTACTTTCAAGATCAAAGAAAGCACGAGTTATGTTTTGCTGAAAAAATATCTCTTCTTTAAGAGCTAAAAGATACCAAAGCACAAGATTTCTGCCCAGACAAGGCCACTGCTGCAGCCTGAGCACTCCTGTACCCAAGGGGAAGCAGGAGTGGAGGGATGGAGAGAGAGGTCTCTTCTCCAAAGGGAACACTTTGTGCCCCCATTTCAAATCCCAGCTGCACCTGCTTTGACTCCCTGCCTTGCCTTCCCCTCCCCTCCAGAGCCCAGCACTCAGCTTGACACCACCATGGGATGGAAACAGCTTCCAGATTTCCCTGGCATTTTCAAAACAGTCAAAAATGTTAGTTTACTCTCTTACCCTAAAGGGACCAATTCAGGAACTAGAAGGGGGAGCACAGTAGCACACGCAAGAAGCGGAAGAAAAGGAGAAATATCGCTATAGAATAAGAAAAGTCAGAATAAAAATAGAAAGGAAAATAATTTTCAGATGTTTCCAAGGGTTAATCGTAGTGACATTAAAAAAAAACAAAACAAAACAAAAAACAAAAAACAAACAACAAACAAAACAGCAGAGAAAATAAGTGGGAACAAAACCCCCCAGGAAGACTCCAGGAGAAGAAGAGCTTGTGCATCAAATTTCAGATTTTCTTGTCCGTAGTGGTTTGGTTCAGTATCCCAACACTCAATTTCACCTACACCTCAACTGCCCAGGTTAAAATTTTTAAACACAAAGGTCCTAAATTTAATACAAGGCAATATCTTAACTCACTGTGAAACAAAAAACACAACCCAACACATTGCCCTAGTATTGATGGCTGCTACATGATTACGTTGGGTTGCAACCAGGTAAGTATTTTCATAGCACACATTACACAGCTCTTTTGATCAGTGACTAAGTTGATCAATGTCAGAAAGAGATATTATCCTCTTCCTTCTCACTCAGACAAAATCACTGGTAGAAGCAAGGAACGCAAGCATCAGATGCCCAAACACAAATTTGGCTCAGTAGTAATGTGAAAATAAGGAAAAAAATTATACTATATACAACAAGGGTATAAGGTATTAAAAATCCAAAGTTCATAAGGGGCCACACAAATGCCAGAGAAAAGTTGACAGGCAGCAGGATTTCTGAAAGGATATATGGGCAACCAATTAACTAGACCAGTAGGAGAAATAACAGGCCAAACTGGTGGCAATGGGTGCAAAAGGAAAGCTAAAAGTATTTTAAAAAAAAACTATCTATTCACCATATTTGAAAAAAACCAAGATCATTAAGTATTTCCAAGCCAATTAATAACTAATAAGAATGCCATACAGCATCTGCTAGGCATAACATTTCTAGTTGGCACATTCTACTGATTTGAGCCCAGTCCTAAAATAATCATTTAACAAGTTCTCCAATCCTGTGACCTTCAATTTTAATAAACTGGTGAACAACTAAAATTGCAGAAGACTAAGATTACCAATATTATGCCAATATTCAAAAATAGCATACATTGTTATTTATAGGCCTTGGCAACCTGGGCAAAAATCCTAAACTAACCTTTGACAGGGAAGAATGGTTCTGCTGCCTCGGATCAAAGGCTGAGTTATCCCAGGATCCTGCCTCTGACGGGGGCCCATAACAGCCACGCAGGGAAGCACAAATCCAAAGCAAACCCTTAACGCTTGCCGTGGCATATTCCACTGACAGCAGCAGCAAATTAGAAAAGAGATGGGAGTGACTCAAAGGTTAATTTCATAATTATGCAGCACTAAGGCTGTTAATAAACCTACTCAGCACACACTTGGAAGTACAAGAGGGACTGCACTGTGAAAACTTCCTACCTGCATGAGTAAATAGGTGAAGTGAGACAGCAAATGATTCTCCAACAGGCAAAAGTCTGGGTAAATATTTGCATGGATAAGGTGGCAGGAGGGGCATTTCATTGTCAAGTTCTAAACACCTGTGAAATCTTGAATCCACTCTCCCCAGCCTGTAGGCACACACCCCTCTTGTGACTGTCCTAGCCTTCAGCAGTGGGTGGAAAGAAGGAAGGAAAAAACCAGAATCATAGAATCAGATTCTTGCTTGTGCTGCCGTTATGTCCAGACCTGAGTAGTGAAACTCACCTTTTGTAAGGAACAAAGCTTCCAGGTCACATCCTCCCAAACCTGCCATTTACAGAGATTTATGGCTAGACCCTATTTGATGCTCCACACATTCCAGAAATATCAGTTACAGGAGACTGGAATATTGTGAAAGAACATGTAACATTGTATAGGCCAACTTATTTCATTCTTTTTCCTTTTCTTTGTGATTTTATACCTCTCTTAGACACTCAACAGGCCAAACACAACACAATTTAAAATCATTTGTCTCAATGGCATTTTACTAAGACCAGGATTCAAATCTGTGTATTTATCACATAGGATTTTATCCAGAATGTGCCCAGACCTGAGACTCTGAGAAGTCCTCCCTGCAGAGGCAGATGAACAAGGCTGTAATTTGACAGGACCACCACTGAGAGATGAGAAAGGTGACCAGAGGAAAAGAGAAGTTCCAAGGTAGGACATCTGCAGCACCCAGAGAAAAGTGAGCTGCAATTCCAGTCAGGAGCCCTGTTTGGAAAGGGAGCCTGTTTACAACAGGACAGCCCTGGTGATTTCAGAGCCCGTTCCTGAGTCAACACAGCCAAGAGCCTGTAGCTGGGAGACGAGTCCCACACTCAAGCTGGGGGTACATTTTGGTGCCCAAGTTTCTCCTCCACAGGCAGGAGGACTGTGCCCAGAACACAGCTTGGAGCCTCTCAGATCAGAAACTTGAGATCTGCCTCTGCTCTCTGAACAATAGCTTCAGTGAGCCACAAAGAGATCTCTGGGTCTGTTTAAAAATGAAAGCAGGGAGCTGGAAGTGGGCACAGACTCACAGATCTGCAATATCCCAAGGGAAAGCTCCCCTTCTCATAAGTGCCTCCCTTAAAGCTACTCAAAAACCTCACAGACACTTGTACCACCATTGCACACTCTTCAAATCAAAGTACTACCAACTTCTGTTACCCAAAAGTGAATTTTCTTACAGAAAACCACCTTCCATGCTGTTGCCTGTTGAGTGTGCTCTGTGAGCCATGGTGTGCAGGAGCACATAAAAATATACAATGACTTCCTTTAAGCTTGTATTGCCTTCAGCAACACCCCAGGAACTAACAATAAAATAAAATAAAGACACTAAAGGCACTAAAAGACAACGACAAGACAAAAAGCATTTTGTGCTCTGTTTCTTAAGGAGTTTCTGAGTGGTTTCCCCTCCTCTTTCCAGGTAAGCCCTGCCTTTGGGGTTCAAGTCTGTGTAGTTTTAGGGGGAGACACGACACTGTAATGTTGAGAATATTCACTGACGGGGCTGCTAAAGTTGAAAAACTACACTTGCAGACTTTCATCTTCTGAGTGATGGCAGCCCAGCTCCTGAAACATAAAGAGAAGTTCTGGAATTCCATCAGAAAGGAAAACTGTGCTACACAAGTGATATTAGAAAGGGCAGCTACTGCAGCAAGTGAACAACAGCCACCCCAGGCCAACAGCCATGGGGGCCAGCTGAGCAGAAGCCATGTGAGAAAACCAGATCTATTTGTTCAGGGAAAAAGGCACAAAATAATATTCCTCCCAGAGAACACGCTGAAATCAAGTCTTCCATAACAATAATTAACTCTAATAGTGTTGCCAGCAATGAGAAACACTGAAGAAAAAGTTTTAAAAATAAGTATTCATACACAGCAGTTTTAAGGGACACTTGTGAAGCCAGCTGAGCCACAGTCGCTTTTCCTCTGCCAGGTGAGGAACCTGCAAAACGCAATGAGACCTGACAATGAAGCCTCAGTATTAGTGCCATGTGAAAAGAAGAGTCCCATAATTCACGTTATTGCCACAAAAAGACGTGCATAAATGGGAAGGTATTGCACAGAGGAATTAATGAAACTGGAAAAGTGATTAAAAAATGCAGTCCAATTCCCCAAGGTCAAGTGTTGTTCAGAGGAAAAAAAAAAAAATCACCTGCATAAATATAGAAACAACTGCTGAGCAGCTGCACTGTAGATGAGGATTGGGGATGGAGAGGATCAGAGACTGAGCACAAATTATAAATATCCAGTTGTCACAAACAAGGCAACTTCTATCCATTGACAGGAGCACAGACTCCTGATCCTCTCCGTGTTGGAGAAGCCTTTGGGAAAGTCCACTTTTGGGAAAGGCCGTCAGGAACGTGAGAAACCACCCCAGAATGAGAAGCAAAGGCAGACCGGCAATCAGGTGAGCCCTGAGGGATGGGTGAGGTAACTCAGTGAGGTGGCTCAGTCTGGACAGGGTGAAATGAGAAGCTCAGAATGAGATATCATATATTTCTATTAAATATAGAAATGGTTTCTGCAAAGATAGAAGGAATTCATGCTCCACGTCTACAGTGTGCAGGAAAAGCAACGGACTCAAACTGCAACAAGCAAAAATTACTTGGGCCATGAGAAGAACTTGTCTAAATGGTAAATAGTGAAGCACCAGGCTAAGGAACTCAAGCTGTTTCCTCTATTAGGAAGGAAAAAAAATAATCTCACAAAAACTGTCCATCAATAGTGATATTGCTTTGATGCAAAAGGTCAAGATGAACTTTTGGAACCTCTGAGGCATCTTCTGTGAAGATAATGAAGCACTGAAAGCTTTGCAGCAACAGCAGAAGCCAAAAGATTCCTCTGATCTTTTGCAGTGCAAGGTCTCACCAAATTAAATGTTTCCACCTTTGCTGCTGTTATACAACCCCTCCGATGAGTATTATTCAGATTTTCTACCAAAAAACCTACAAAAACTGCTGAATGCCCATTAAGATAGCAAAATTCAAGTCGAGAGACTGCCAGAAGAAGGCTCTATATTTAGTATAAGTTTTCTCTGTAGTACTGTGATAAAGTTCCTTCAAGAAGAGTGGATCAGCCCTACGTAAATATTCTCAAGGCAAACAAAACCTGCTCTGCATCTTCCTCCCAGACTCGTGTCACTCAGGAAGCTTTCAGTAGGTTTTGCTTTTTTTGCCTCTCTCCCAAGAGTCTTCTGCTCCCCCAGTGCTCACTGCAGACCCCAGAAGAGCCCTCTTGATCTGTCTGAGGCGTCACGATGCAGAATTACTCATTTCATGAGTTGTGACAGCACTTTAAATAGTTACCATCATGAATAGCAGAATATTGGGGTTTAGAACGCTAAACTTGTGAGCAGCAGGGCTTGGTCCTTGTTTTCAAGCACAATGTTGGACACTGCAGTGTGATGGAGAAGGCACCCCAAAGGGGTCACTACACAGCACCCCAAATATTTTCTGAATTAAATCACAGAACTGATCTTAAGGGACAACCAAAAGTTAAACAGACTTCGCCAAAAGGGCACAGCAAACTTAGCAAACTTACTCCAACTCAAACCACCAGTTTTGTGTAGCACGGGATTTGTCCATCCAGGGAAAACCAGCACCACATTAGTAAATTCAAGTCATGGCTAAGACAAGCTGACTGAGAGCCGTGTTCAAAAGCCCATCAGCTGAAGCATTAACCCTGGGACCTTCCAGGGCTTCACCGGAGTGTTTTATAACCTCCAGTTCTTTATGAATGTCACAGTCTCCCTCAGGGCCAGACCTTCCATCCTCGAGCCTCCTCTACTCACCACTGCCATACAGAGCACTCCCACACAGAGTGCCTCGGCTACTAACCGCAAAAAATCAGATAAATTAGGAGCAGCCATGTCGATGAAGCAACTGATGAATTGTCACTGATGAAGCAAGGACAGGGTGGTTCAACAACTAATTGCTTTCACTGAGATGGAACCAGGTTCAAATCAAGGGAGAATTCAATGCTTCAGCAAAATGCTTCACCTTAATTATAGCTTGTAACGAGAGACAGCCAGAATCTAAATATATGGATGTTCTGCCTCTACAGCACCCACCACTCCTCACAGAACGGGTAAAAATTGACAGCTTTTATATTAAGAAACAAATCCCAAAATGTAGCTCCATCTCACATCTTCCTGCAATCCCACTCAGAGGTGGCTCAGGCACATCCTAAGATTACGTATCAGTAGCTTTCTCTGCATAAAGCATCTCTGTACAACAAAGATCACACAAACGTAAAGAAAATGTGTAGAACAAAACCATTATCAGTCTCCTCGAGTGAAACAATCACATTTTCTTGCATTACACAGATATCCAGCCACTAACTGAAGAAAACTGTAGATCATTTTATAGACAAGAATAAATGATTTTTCAACTAGCAGCTACAAAGAAAACAAACTATTTTTTACATATTCTTCTAAGCTTAATTCCATAAAGCTTACAGAATTTTTACAGAATTTGCTCCTTTTCAGTTCTTCATATAGATAGATACATGCAGTTTGCTAACATACAAGTTTTACCACTTAAGTTTTAATACATTAAATAGATTTAGTTGAACAAAAAAATATCATACATGACACATGATCAAGAGATGATATACTCTTAGGAACAGCGGTTTCCAAAACAAACCATGAATCTCTGCATTTCTGGAACTTTGCTGATGTGTCTACTCCAGCTACAATAGCCTGGACTGCTCTGAGAATCTGCATTCTCCAGCCAATTACCAGGGAAATACCATGAAAAAGTAGCTATAACAATGGAAAATAATATCCTAAAGCTATCCCCTCACAAAATCAATACACCTGAATCAATAGACTCAAATGCTTTCAGACTCCAAGTTCTACTGGAAACATGTAAACACTAAGATTAACTTCACCTCAGCCTACACAAGCACCCCTTTGGCACTTGTCTCTTCCTGTTACTCCCATGGAAGCTGGATCCCATCAGGTGTCTGCAAGTACAGCAGGGAAATGGCTTTGGACACAACACAAAACAAGAAGGTGAACTCAGCTCATTCCTCTTACCTCACTAAGGGAAGCATATTTAAAATTTAAGAACAACTGCAGAAGTGAGCACATTATCATTGGACATCCTTTTGAGTTTCTGACTAGTAAGTTATCAACAATGCTGGTACCTGATCATTGTTCCAGATGCACTGGAAGCCCATGTCCTCTTGGCTCACTGCACATGTGCCTCCTCTTCAAGTCACAGAAATCAAGCTGTCCTCGGAAGCTGCACCGTGGGGAATGTTTGGGACAGTCCAGCACTGAATTCTTCTCTCTGTAAAGAACAAGAAAGCTCAGAATCCCATTGAAGTGTATTGAAAAAATGCTCCCAAGATGAACACGACACATCCCCTCAGCACATCGTGATGTTGTGTGGCACATTTAACGGCAGCAGAGAACATCCAGAATTAAGTATGCACTTTCAAAAAGAAGCTGGGAGTAGAAAAATACCTCAACATATTTAGTACATCCTTTCTTAGCACAGGCACACACTCTATAATCCTTTTATGGTACAATTTTAATCTAAATTAAGCAAGCAGCTCCAGTAAAAGAGTTCAGAGCTCTCCACATTACAAAATTACATCAGGATTGGATTAGCCTGTAAAATAACATACTTCAACGTAATCTATTAACGATATTTTACACTTAATTTTATACTCAAACTCCAAGCTATTTGTTTTCCTAATTTCAAGCAAATTTTAGGGAAAGCATAAGTTATTACAGTCCTCCTACACACATACAACTCCAAATACCATTATTCCTGTTACTACCAGAAATATGCAAGGAGAGAGACAACAGCTACTGAGGCTCCCAGTCCTGAGCCCACTGCATCTTTTTTCCACCCCTCCTCAAATTTAACAGGCTGCAAGACCTAGCCCAGCTCTTCATAAAATTATAGATAATCCACACCTTGAAATGACAGAACCTTACTGCAAACATTAAACTACCTGGACTTAAAAAGAGCTTCTCTCTACCCAAACACATTGTTTTCCTTATATCCTTCAGCATCCTTCAGACACAACCAAGCTACTACGAAACTGAGGAAGAGGGTTAGAAATACCAGCACCAGTGTCTTGCCAGAATAAAGAGACTTTAGACAACAACATCCATGTGGCACCACCTGCCTCACATTCTGCTGCTCTCAAGGCCACTCCCAATGTTTGGGAAGGTCAGTATAGTCCTAACTTTTCGCTGAAGTAGGAGCAAGGGCCAATTGCATTTGAGAAAAATACGAAGTTTTGCCCCACTGTCGTTTCATTTTAGGTCTCTCCTTATCTTTCCTAGTTTGCCAAAAAAAGCAGGACAGGTAATTCCACATTCCCAATGAGGAAAAGCTTGTGAGGGCTAGGTTAGGCTACATTCAGAGGCTCCATCTGGGCAACAGGAAGATGATGATACAACAATATTCTTGCACGGGAAAGTACCAATTTGCAGCCTCTGTGGCCCCATACTAGCCCTGCATTAACTATTTTAATTACAGAACAATTTCCAAATGAAATCCAGAGTAAATATGCATGCACTTTAACAGCTTTATTAGACAAAATTTAGAGTTTACACCTTAATATATTAAAAATGTAAATGTTTGCCTTTGTTCACAAGAAAATTACATTACTAAATCAATGAAAAAAGCCCCAAAAGCCAGTAACTATAATTTTTACCACTATTTTAAGGCAGGAATGGTGCATGTAAACACAAAGTTTATTTTCTTGCTTAAAAAAACAAACACCGTAAGCAATACTACAGATAAAACAATAATAAAGATTGAAAGAATCAAAACCACACAAAAATTGGGAAAAATATATTGGGCTATATTATTCTTGTAAACAATTCATATACATATATAGGAGACAGCAGAGAAAATTGGAGAGATGTTCATAAAAAACATGAGACACCAGATGCCCGAAGTTGGCCGAATGCCACTGGAATAAATTACTGCATTTCACATGAAAAAAAATGCAGCTTTTAAGGACAGGTTTGAAACCACCATTTGATAACTGGCAGCCAAGGTGGGAATGGTCAGTGCCTAAATGGGTAGGGACTTGTGGGGCTGAAGGACTTTCAGCGCCAGAGGAGTTCAGCTCTTCCTGCAGTTCCATTTAACACCACCTTTTATAGCCTTCGATTGGCTGTTAACACTTGGCTTCCCACATCAAACCTGAGAGATTTCCTGCCTCTATAATGCCGTCCAGAAGCCAGCATGGTGTGTGGCAGCTTCGAGCCCTTAAAAATGCATAAAAGCCACTTCCTCACTGGGTAAAAATTGCTAATGTGAACAGGACAGACCCGAAAGCCAAAAGTGTGCAGTGCAGAAATCACCCCAGCTGGGAACAGGGTTACAAACACACCTGCTGATTGGATTTTTTTAAAATCTCTTTAACATAATCATTGCGCACCCAAAGAATTCTTTCAACCTAGTATTTCTCATCCAACCAAAATACCAGCAGAATTCTGAGTATTTCAATTCAAGTGCAAACCCCTGCAGATGGATTTTTGTTTAAAAACTGAACAAACAAAACATTATTTGCTTCGAAATTCTTCTACTTGTGGTGAAAGCCGAGCTGTGCTGAAACCAACAGGACTGCTGGCATTGTTTTCAACTGAGCTGGAATTTCATTTCCTGTGCCCCACTTCAGATCTGCTAAAAACCACTAGAACACAGTTTTGACCTTTAACAACAACATCTATAGCTCAAAATAAAGCGTTTAGTGCAAAATGAGTACTTACAGGGCAGGTTGCATAAACAGCATGAAAGCAGCAGCTGTGGCTGGTTTCTTCAAAGAGGAAACTTTGCCCCCAGCCTGGCTGCTCTGGATTAATGATGTTCCTGTTCCATACCCAGACCCTGAAGCCTTGGGAAGTCCCTATCCCAACTCCACAAGGTGGGAGGGTTTGTTTTTTTTAACTGTTGGCTGATAACAGCTTATCAGCAAGTTTTCAAAGGTTAAGCTCAACACACACGCATGGCAAAAGTGCAGGGAAAGGACAAGGGAAATGTTGAATTAGTGCTCTCTCTCCTCCTGCCCCTGCAGCAAGGGACAGAACTCTCACACAGCACGACCTGCAGCAGTGCCAGCAAAGAAACTTCAACCAAAACTCCTGTTTGAACTGAAAACATCTGAGAACTCAACAAAAGTGTGTTCTTTCAAAGGAGGAGCTTGCTTTGCCTGCTGCATTCCCACTGGCTGCCACACAGGATGGAAAAGCTAACCAAAATCTTTCAGTTTGGTCCTTAAATACAAGGCAGTTTTATTACTGCTGCCAAATTTGTCACAGCTCCATGACAACTCACTGGAAAACAAAAACAAAATAAAATCTTCAATTTAGGGCATGCTATGATTTTTATTTCTATCCCAAGCATGTTACTGAACTGTAAAGGGCTGATGCAACCTTAGACCAGAAAAAAAAAAAGCCCAGTTACAGACTCATTACTAATTCATCCTGGCTGAAGCTGCATACCAGCAGCTGCTGCCTCTCTCAATTAACAGCAAATATTGAACAGTATTGTCATTTAACGGTGTTTACTGCCTGCTGCCCTGTCCACTGCCGCATTTTCAAGCGCTCTGGCACAATTTAAAGCATCAACAGTAATAAACAGAGCTTAGTTTAACCCCTTATGTATCAGCAGAGCTCACAGCAGAAGTGTTTTACTCGCTTCCTGCACTCATTAGGGGCATGGCAGAAGCTGAAGCCCAAGGATGCAAGGTGCCACCAAAATGGTGTTTGTAATTCAGAGGCCCACGGGGTGCTTGGTGTCTGCAGAGGGCTGAGCACAAGTGTGAAAAGTGATGGGAGTAACTCCAGCAGAGCAGCTCTTTGGAAATTCTTGCCAAAAAGTTGAAACAAAAGAGGAGAAAAAGGAAGAGACCACACATTCAGCCTCTGCTGCTGAATATTTATAACAACAAAAACCCAAAACAAATGGGGGAAAAAAATAAAAATCAAGATACAGCCATTCTTAAGGGAGATCATACAAATGCTGTGATTCCTGATGATCCCATCTCTGCACAGGGAAGTCACAAGAGGCTAAAATTTGTATCTTCCTACCCTCTACTGTGCCCACAGCTGCCTTTCGGCCAGGCTGGGTTTGAAGTAAATGATTATAGAAACAGTGCAGCCAGAGCAAGCAACTGGAAGTGCTGCACTTCCACACCACCTCCACAGGTACTTCCGTGCCCTACGTGCTCTATGGTATCGAGTCTGCTGGAAGCCATTGCTGTACAAGGGACTGCACAAATTCTGAATTTCATTTCCGTGCTGTGTTCCCAGCACATGAGCAGGAGGGAGCATCTCCAGGTTCTCCTACGAGCCTGCTGCCAGCTGGGCCAGGGCCAGCACGTGGATACCAAGGACCTGGAGAAGGGAGGGGATGCTGAGCTAGCCCAACTCAGCTGCAAGGTGCATTCAAGCAGCTTCTGTACTGCATTTATTAGAGTAGAAGCTCAGGTAATGCCATTCCAGCTGACCACAAAATTGGGGGAATTCAGTTATTTCTGAGTTACTGGACCTTTGTTCTACCCCTTCTGCAGAGGGAACAAAGCAACGGAGCTCTGAGGAGTGATGCTCTGAGGGGCTTGTCAAATATTTGAGGGAATGGCTTGGAAAACTGAGCAAGTAAATGCAGGCTCAGGCTCTGGCCAGGGCTCTCTGTGAACACACAGTCCTTGGGTTAGCACCTGGCTGCAAGTCCCCTCATTTTCCCAGGTCCCTCTGCCTGTATCTCATGAGACTCCAACACCCGCTCAGGTTTGTTGGGAGGATTCCTTCCCTCTAGGTTTCCCCAGCACCCTTGTGCCCATGGGGTCTGAGGTGCTCAGATATATTAGGTGATATGAGTAATACCTGCCATCTGCTCATTGTTACCTTCCCTCTCCTCTCCTGAAGAGGAGTCAGCACTAAAGTGCTTGTTCTACTCGATCTATTTTAGGAGCGTGGGCTTTCAGCATCCATGCAGCACTGCTTTAAGCTAGAAAACTTAAATCAAAGAAGTAGACCATGTTCTGGCAGGATAAATTGACCACTAAGTCCTGTAGAAGTCTGGCAAGGCTCAGGAGCAACCCTTTTTTTGCAGAAGTTATCTCCACTCCAGCATGCCCAAGAAACAGAACTATTGCCCAGGTTTCACTCCAGGCCACAGAGCAGAGGCAGATGAGATCCACGCCTTGGAAAGTATCCCACTGCTCTCCATGGAGACCAAGTCAGCCAGCACAGCTTGGAGCATCAGCAGGCAATGTGCACTGGGTTATTCCCTGCTTCCAGGAGTGAGGAGCTCCTACCCAGTTACACCCCTGGGAATAGACCAGGGAACAGAAACAGGTACCAAGAACTGAGGGCACATATCTGCCCATCGCACTGTGAGTTGGGGAAACCTCAACTCACAGGGAATATGAAGCATTGCTTCTGCCAACAGCTGCTGTCCATATGTCATGGTCAAGGAAAAAAAGCAAACTGGGCACACAAAGAAAAGACGAGGAGGGAGGCCAGTGGAGGATAATTTGATTTCGCTGTATTTCTTGCAGGAGCTCTGTCAAAACGCAAAGAAAAAAATCATCATAGTGTAGGAGGCTGAAAGATTTGAGATGGAGCAGTGAGGAGTCTCTGGCCCCATAAATGTTTAATTTGAGCAAAGCAGCAGATTAGTAGTAAGCACAGTTCTGCTGCTGTTGCTGAACTGCACACTCCTGCTTTGATTTCTAGATGACACACAGTGAGAACGTACGCATGAAAATAAACAGGAGAAAAGCACCAGGGAGATTTTCATACCTGGCACTACAGATAGAGCTGCACAAGCCAGCAACACACTCAGCTCCCTCCCTTCTCTCTGCTCAAGGCAGCAGCACGAGGGTGAGCAGCACACTTGGAGCTCTGGAGTGCTCCCAGCAATGATTCCACAGCTCTGACAGCCCAACACAGTGCAGGGGATAACACGAGCTACTGCAGCACACCTGAGGCAGCAGCCAGGGCTGCAGATCGCTGATAAACGGCACCATGCTGCCTGCTATGAACACTGTGAAACTGGAGAATCACAAAAGGAAGATGCACATGGAAACACTGAAGAAAATGGATCTCCAGAGCCCTGGGAAGAGAAAAAGGACCCACCTGGTACTGTTCCTCTTGCAACACTGTCCCTACAAGGACTGAATTTCTCTCTGTGCTCCTTTCCTAACAAATGAAACTTATCAGCAAGGATCATTCTTGCCCCATAATTTCCTTGAGTTATTCCCATCCCACTCAAAACAGTAAGCTCAGATTGGTTAGATAAATCCTGGATAAAAGTTGCTAATTAGTGTTTCTTCCTGCCTAAAATGCAAGAAGAGCCTGAAAGAGAAATGAATGCATTCCATGACCTCGATGAGATCTCCAGCTCCATTTTTCTTCCCTTTCCTGCTATTTACTTCCCTTACATTACCACCTGATCACCATTATCTGCTCCTTTCCCCTCCACCGTCAGAGAGGAGCCTATTTCCTTTCCCTATTTGTATCCTTCTCATGTCAAACTTCACTCTTTTTCCTGCTTCTATATCCATTTGCAGAAATTCATACAAGTCCTCTGCTGTCTCCACCAGCATATCTAGTCTTTGTCCCAGTTTGCAATCCTAAAGAGAAACGTGGCTTCACTAAAATCAAGCACAAAGGTTCGATTAGACCCAGATTTTATCCCAGCAGCATAACTGTTTTACTGGAATAATGTCACTTATCCCAAAGCCAGCTATGCCCAAGAACTGACTGGACAAGCACAGAATGAGAGCAGGAAACCCTTTGGCTTAGCCTTCCTCACCTCCAGTAGGAGAGCCTCATCCAGCTGAACACACTGGGAAGGTAGGGAATAGTGCATGACAAATGCTACTGAAATCTGCCCAGCCTCTGGAAAATCTCCACACAACAAGTGAAGGTCATCCACGAGTACAGATTTTCTCTTTAAAAAGCATAAACAGATTTAAAAACATATACACTAGTATTCTTATATTTTGCACTCTCCTCAAGGCTGGGAGTGTATTTGAGAAAGTGAACCCCTAAGAGGCAACTCCAACAAGTAGTTTTCTACTTGTGAAAAAAGTTAGGAAGAAATAAAAACCCACAGCACAGTCCTGATTAATCTACAAGAACACAACTACTCATTGCAAATACAGACACGTCCGATGTCTCTTTGTCACTGCAATAAGCTGATGGAAACAAACTTGCAAAGCCAAGACAGCCCCCTGGACTCTTCCACACACACCTGACATAGGAAGGCATCGCCTCTGATAAAGCAGAACCTAGATGTTCACTGCTGGCTGCTCTGAATTTTCAGCTTCCCAAAAGCTGATGTCATGGCATTTCTCCTTGCAAGAGTGACCTTGCAGGCCTCTGGAGCAAGAAGCTAAGTCCAACACTAAAAAGATACAGATGACAAGGAAAATGCTGGTGTGCCCTGCTACTCAAATGACAGAAAACATTAAATATTTATACTGACACATTATGATATGATTCTACTGTAACTGCAATCTCCTGTGACACAACCATGCCATTTTTCCTTCTGAGAAACTCACTCTGAATATACAAGATAAATGGCACTAAGGGAAACAGACCCATCTCTTACCAAACACCGGCTGGTGACCTCACCCTCATACTGTACCAAGGCTGCAGAAGGGAGAACTCTCCAAGGAAGTAGCTCTTGGACAGACTCACAAAACACCTCAGAAGACTCAGACAGTCATGTTTTGTGCCAGGGGGGCTCCCTCCTCACCAGGATCAAGGTGACACAGTTACTCCCCAGACCAGGACCCTCTGCCTCAGAGGAAAACACAGACATATTAAATAGCTTGAGCTATTAAATAAATAAATTAAAAAAAACCTTCTTCCAGCCACCACCAGAGCTGCATTTTATGTCATGTTTCTCACTGGAGAGCCGAAAGGAAACCTCCCTCACCTCCAGCTGAAAGCAGCAGCAGAAGCTCCATCCCTCCAGGACAGAACCAGCAGCAAATATTGGCTGGAAGCATTTATTCCCACTGGGGACCAGCAACTGTCTGTAATTGCTGGCAGCAGGGTGCCAGGGGAGTCTTTCTTGTGCCAAACAGCAGACAAAACAAACCAAAGAAAAAAATAATGCCACCTGCTTACCGTGCAATACCTGAACCTACACAGCACTGAAGGGGCCACTGTGTCTGTGTTTAGGCTGAAATGAAAAAATTTTACAACAGCTATAGGAAGGTACTAAACTAAACTACTAAAGCTGCTTATAAGCAAAATTACTGAAAAGATGCTCTGCCCTTTATGCTCTAGATTCAAGGTGAGGAAAGGCCACAAGGGTACGTAACCAGAACATCAGAGGCAGATCGCAGGCCTACAGACCTGGACACAGACAGTGGTCCTAGCAAAGATTTTTCCATGAGTTTTACAACAATTACACAGTTCACTCCATAAATGCAATCCCATCTTGCTAGAAATGCATTTCTGACTGAGCACAGTAAATAAAATACACACCATGAGCAGAAGATCCAAGTTAATCAATGCTCTGTGTATGTGCAGCTCAGTCACATGAATACAGGCTGTCATTTTTCTCCATTTTTTTTCAATCAAAAGCATTCAGGAGTTAATTTAAGTTTTTCATAAGAAATTCTTTAAACAAATTGATCAATAACCCAAGCTTTGGGAAAAGAAGACAACTATTAAAATTCTACTGTGGCACAGTATTTTCTACTCCTACCAGGTATCTATGTAAGCTGGGCTGCAAACCTGAAGGTCAAAGCTACATCCTAACATGGATTTGTTGACTGACGCCAGGAAGACCACGAAAATACTAAAAGAAGCATCCAGAAAGAAGGCCAAAAGACAATTCGGTGTGTTTTGTGAAGATTAGACAAAAGTTTATGCAGGAAGAAATTTCTGGCTGGGATACAAATGTGAACTAATTCCTAAGAAACCGTCCAGTTCAACTGCTGAGGACCTGCCAGTCATTCCATAGGAAGACAAGATGAATTTATAACCTGCTAAACTTAAGACTGAAGAGACGTGGAGCAGTAGCAGGTGGCCTTTGGTATCAAGGTCTTCGCTATCGCAGCTTCAGTACCTTCTCTTGCTCCAGGCAATCACTTGATCTCACACAATTCTCAGAAAGACCAAATTCTACCTAAGAGGCTGCAACAAAGCTCAGGAAACATTTTCTCTCAAAAGACATCTTGGGAACCTAAAGCAATCAGAATGATGAGGCTTTTTGCTCCTGCCAAGTGCCCGAGATGGTCAGTGTCTAACACAGGGATGATATTTCGGGGTCGGATTTTGTGAATATAATCATCTGTGATGACAAGAAGGACAATTTCCTTCAGCACATGAGAGGAGCTTGCAGAGAAGAAAAGAACACTTAATGGCCCCTTTTGCCTCCCCTCTGGGTTCACCTTTACTCTTATCTGTAACAAACAGGTTGATCACACTTCTTCCTTCCCACGTGCTCCATGGGGAGGGAGGCACTGCAGACACAGACTTTAAAACAGACACAGTTTAAAAGCAAATGTGTTGTACAGATAATGAATTTCAGCTACACAGGAACATACGTATTTTAACCTGAAAACCACAGAAACTAACCCTGATGTTGCAAAATATCAACCAGAGAGAGTGAGAGAAGGGATTGTATTTTCACCCAAGTGCAAGAACAGTTTCTCTTGCTCCAGACACATCATCAGTTCAGAAGGGGTAGAAGTATGTTCTCTAGGCCCTGGAATATCTCCTGAAAGCCTGAACACACTGGTCTATCTTCTTGTAGTCATCCTAAAAAAAGGCAAAGGGCAGGGCAGCACCATCCAATGAACCGCTCAGGAGTATTGCATTCAGCACTCCCTTGGCCAAGGGAATAATGGAATGAGGTACGGAGTGCTCTGAAGCCGGACTGCTGATAGGAGGATAAAGATAAAGCACTGTCAGAAATTCGTCCTGAAGATCAATCCTCAAGGAAAATGCTGAGTGAGCTCCTTGCAAAGAAGAGCAGAGGAGAAGATCTCATCCTTTAGCAAGGAGCCCATTTCTTCTCACAGGTCGGTTATTGATTGTCACCTTGGACTTGAAGGCTATCGGCCAGAAAACCTAATGGTTCCTGGTCATGGCTACTGAGCACACAGCCCTCACAGCTGCAGCTGCATGTGGGACTGCTGTGTAACACCACAACACTTTCTCATTCCTCCCAGTTGTCTTGTTACTCTTGCACTCCCAAGAGAGACTAGAAATTCTGCTTCCTGAGTAATTCCCAGTGATGCACCACAGGGTGCTGCAGAGATAAGGTTAAAGATTCCTCTGACACAATTCCTGTCAAGCTCCTGGTTCTTCAATATGCTGCTCAGGAAAGTTACTTCTACTGCAGTGTCACAATCCAATACCTCAAGACATGACAGGAGAGAAACACACCTTAGCAAAAGGCGGGAAAGGTACATTTAAAACTTGATGCCACTCCTCCAAACATTTAAGTGTGAGCTAGACAGTGAAAGGGGTTTACTGGAGCCTCTGAGCTGCTCTGCCCTCCCTGCTTCCAGCACCAGGGAAGCAAAGCCATGGAATGAGGGTCAAACTCCTGCATGGCCAGCGTAGCACAGTTTGGTGGGACTGGCTTAGAGAGAAACGAGTTGTAATGCCTCAAACATCAGGTTTGAAAGCAGAGAAAAAGCCTTTCCTGACAAACATGCAGGCCAAAGAAAATCCCATATTCCTTTGGCCTCCACGTTTTACTGCAAATATTCATACAGTTCGCTTTTTCTTAAAAAGCACCGGAGAGAATGAAAATTCCTTATCCACTTACATGCAACATTAGTCTATTTTCACTGGTGACTGCTACTCATCCTTCTTCCATTCCAGTTTCTGGTCCTCTCCCCTCTCACCAGCAAGACTGAGAGCTGACACGTCCCTCACCCTTTCTTCCCCTCTTGTTGAAACCTTATTTCCACTGCTCTAATAGTTCTTGACTTAACTGGGACAAGGAAAATTATTCTGGGCTTCTCTGTCCTAGCAGTTAGTCTATTCTGTATTAACCATCCAGAGCACTGCAAAATCATACTGAAGCCCCAGGCAAACATTCTGACGCTTCCTTTAATTCCTGCTTTAATCAAATTGCCCATTTTTACTGGACATGTCTCTAGCCACACATATATATACATGAACATTTTGTATAAAAATCCTCCAGTGTTAAGAAAATTCAGAAAAGCTCATTTAACAGCATTCATTCCAAGAGCTCACAATAAGCTAAATTTCTACCCAACCTTAAAACAGAGCTATTTCTTAGGCAAGACGGATTTTTTTGCCCATCCTTTTAAGCAATATGCAGAATTATTTATAATACTTAAGAACAGAATCTTCAGTAAATATTACACACCAATGAACTGTATCATTGCATCCACTATTTTAGGCATGGAGCTGAAAGGCCTGGCTTTCAAAAGCTGGCTACATAATTGTTCCCTTGGCCTGTTTTAATCTAAACGATCACATTCAATCACCCAAAACCGAAGGTGAGGAATTTTAGGTGCGCTCATCTCAAGCTCTGACCTTTACTTGGTATCACCTGATGTCCAATATCAACACCATTGCACAATTAATTTCTTTCAGGGATGCGAATCGTTTCTGCACAATCCCATTTTTCACAGCAATGTAATTACAAATTTGGGTTGACTGATGGCAGCAGCAGTTTTTGAACAACATCACGTGCGCCTCTGAAGGGATGAGCTCTTTCCAGAGTAAAGCAAAATGCTTTACTCTGGAAAGTGACCTACACCTGATTCCACTACAGAGCTGTTCCATTTCTGCTGGGGAAACTGCAAAGGGAAGTTTTCTGTACTGTACTGAGAAAGTAAATCCCTTGCATTTTTCAGATGGCGCTGCCCAAAAGCTGCCAATCACTTTAACTGCAAGAGACAGCACGCTACATAAATGTATTATGGCTTTCTAGAGAAGTGCATCCAGAAAAGCCTTTACTTGGAGACACATAACCTGTTTGGAAACTCTTCTATCAGGGAAAAATCAGGGCTGTTTTCCATTTCCTGGAGTCTGTACCTGAGACAACCAACCACAATCTGAGTTCACCACTAAGTTATGCTGTCCAGGTTCTCCGTGAACAGCACTCTCCCATCCACGAGCAAGGCTTTTAAGCTCATTTTTCAGCCTCCACTCTGCCCATCCTGGGCTGGAAACAGAGGGCTGCCTGAGGGCTGGTATCAGCACAGGGCAGAGCAAATAAAGATATCAGTGTAACCACCTCTGAGATAAGGCAGCCAGTGCAAGCACAGCTGTCTAGGAAATGCACAGCAGAGAAGCAGGAATGCAAAGTGTAAGCAGGAGTTCTGTTAGACCTGAAAGCACCTGAGGGGACAATATCCTGTGCTGCTGCTGCAACATTTTGTCAAACAAACATTAAGTTTTTCCCATCTTACCTGCCCTCTCAGGAGACAGCACAACCATTTGAGAGCACACAGCTTCGTTCTTCAAGTACAGCAGAAAAATACAAAGTAGCACTACACAATCAGGTTTTGGGTGGTGAACTATGCACACTCCTTTCCTTCCTAAGCTACAGGTGCAATGGACAATGCAAGGGCAAGGGGGAATGGTTTCAAACTAAAAGAAGAGAGATTTAGATTGGATGTTAGGAAGGAATTGCTCCCTGTGAGGGTGGGGAGGCCCTGGCACAGGGTGCCCAGAGAAGCTATGGCTGCCCCTGGATCCCTGGAAGTGTCCAAGGCCAGGCTGGACGGAGCTTGGAGCAGCCTGGGATGGTGGAAGGTGTCCCTGCCATGGCAGGAGCAGAATGAGCTTCAAGCGCCCTTCCAACCCAAACCATTCCGGGACTCTATGAAACCCTCCAGTTTATTGCGAGACCTTTTTCTGCTCCATGCCATGTACCAGTGGCAGGGCCCCTGACTGCAGCCAGCCCTGCTCAGACTCAGCCCAGGTGATGCTCTGGCAGTGCAAGCAATGCCAGGGGAAGGGGAGGACACAACTCACCAAGGGTATGTGGTACCCTCTCAGAGCTGCCACCTCAAGCCTCTGTCACAAAGCTCCTCAATAATGGAAAAACCCCTGAAGGTGGATGAAATAGCAGCTGAGAGTGTCTGCACTTGCCTTCACAGGCTGGGACTTTAATTGAAGCACACTAAAGTGCATTAATAACAATTTTAGAAAAAAACAATAAAGACTTCATTTATTATGACAAAGCCTTTGTCTGCCTTCATCTTCACTGACTACAAGTGTCAAAGAAAAGGTCAAAATAGCTTAATTTTCTCCTGCACTGGACAAAAAGGCATGAAGAACAGCCACTAAATTTAGCTTCTTTCATTTGTACTGGGTCTTAAGAAAGGAGAGAAGGAATTTATTACCATCAAATTGACCCCAGAATAACCTGGCTGCTTTTATCAGTGTAAATCAAAAAAGAGAAAACTAGAGATTAAACTTGAGATTAAAAGAGATGCAATAACTCAAATACAGTAGTTAGATTTCAATGCCAAAAAAAAAAAAAAAATGCGGTAACAGACATCAAAACACAAAGAACTGAGCAGTTTTCCAAACACAGCTACTCCAAAAGAGCAGGCAATGCAACACTCAGGCACCAGAGAATGGAAACCAAGTCAAGTAGTAAATGAATTAACAGAAGTGGATTGTGGCCCTTACCAGTAATGCTGAATTCTCCTTTACCTGGAAGAACAGAGTAAACATTTTAATAGAAATGTAATTCTGTTTCAAGATGGCAAGTGCAATGTGCTTGAGAAACAATATCATCTTATTTGATAAGGGGACATGCAGACAAACAATTCTACCTGGCAAATTTACAGTTGCTTTATTGCTGCACCTGTATCTACTAATCAGTACCCAAAAGTTACACATGATCAGAACATAATCAAACAAAATATTTAAATGTAGGGAAAATATATCATGGAAATAGAATTGTTTTACTCAGGCAGATGGAAAAACCACCATGGGAATCTAAAGCAATGCCTCCTCTGTGATTAAAGGTTTTTACAGTTTATTCCCTTTACTAAATGTCAGCCTGAAGTGTTCTGCCTAGCAAAAATTATTTCCTTAACAGCAGATCTTAATAAAAGAAAAATGTGCAGTGGTTTTAGTCTGGACACTTTCTCTCTAATGAAACTGGTCTGCAGATGACTCCTGGCACAGAAAGGTCCCAGACCAGGAATTCCCGAAATTTTGTTCACGGCAAGTTAATGACAGTGCAGTGGGTGAACAGCTCGCCTCAGGCTGATGCTGATTGTACACTGTGCCATTAAGGGGACCCATCAGGCCACAGCGGTGATATTTCACATCCAGTTAAAGCAAAACAATGGTTCCCAACACAGCAACTGAAACACTCCAGAAAGCCCACGTACATCCAGCAGCCAAGCTGTCAAATCCACTGCTGTAACACAGGCTACAAATTCAATGTGGGGATGAAACTTACGGATCTTCCTAAAGGAAACTTGGCATGTCTCAGGCTGTCACACCGCTTGTGCCACCACTCAGCAGCACCTGTGGGGCTTGCAGTTTATACCACACAACCCTCAGGATCTCCAGGAAAGAGAGAGAACCCCACAAATAGCTGGACTTCTTTAAGTGTCTTTAGAGGTGGCTGAGAGGGCTTCCTTTGGCGGAAGGGAATAAGCAAAGCCCTGAAGGCAGTACCAGTAAAATAAAGATGTAACTAGAAGCTGATGCAGCTCTGCCCCACAGCTGCCACCTCCAATGGCCTGGCCAGCTCCCCTAGAACAGTCTCAGCCACCCAGCACTGGAAACATTCCCTCCCTAAGGGAAAATAACAATGGCAGCTGATTCTGGCTGGACAGCATCACCCAGTTTTTGCCCAACGTTCAAACTGTCCATATTTTGTCAAGATGCAGGTTAAATTAATGGCATGTTTTTGTCCTAATGAGACAAGAATTTAATCCACAAACACCACGGCATTTACAAATCCCATAAGGCCATTAGTGATATACTGGGGCAGATAGGCAAGGAGAGAGCCTACCAGGGACCTCTACACTTAGCCAAGGTTTTATAGTTAGGATAGAAGCTTGATACAGTCAAATCTCCACATGAAAAACAGACACAAATCAAGACTCCAGACAAAACCCAGTGGTTATCCAATATCAGAACATGTCCACACTGGAAGCCAGTCTCATAGCACATGGGTAGGCCAGGGATAACACACCCTATTCCCTCCCTAGTAGTGCTTCCCAGTGAGCACAAACACGAAGCATCCTCTCCCCGTCTCCATGGAAGCTGCAAATCTCCTCAAGGAGATGCACCATGTCATTGTATGTTACTCAGAGAGGCTGTGGCTTCCACATCCCCAGAATTGTTCAGGGTCAGGCTGGATGGGGCCCTGAGTAATCTGATCTAGTGAGTGGCAGGGGGTGGAACTGGATGAGCTTTAAGATCCCTTCCAACACAAACCATTCCATGGTTCTAGGATTCTACAATCGTTCCTGAGCCACCTCAGGCTGCAGCAGCTGCTGGAGAAGCGCAGCTCACAGAGCTCCTACCCTGCCTGCAGCAGCCCTGCAGGAACAAGCTGCTGAAGGCTCCAGCTCCAGTGCCAGTTCTGAACACTGTGTGCTCCGGTGCTCCCACAGGATGCACTTCCTCCCATGCTCTGTCCTGCAGGAGAGATGCAGCCAGAGCAGGCACCACATCCAGCCCACAGGCCATCTGGCAAGATGCCTCTGATCAAGAGCCAAGAACCAGAACGGTCTTACTGGAAATATTTCCAAGTATTTCCCAGCTACTGTTGAAAATCCCTCCTCAAACAAGGCTGGAACAGCTCTTGGCTCCAGTGCAGGTGCCTCTCCCCAGCTGCACACCGTGAGAAGTCCCCGTGCTGACAAAATCTGCTGGGGTTGTGATAGCAGCTAAGAAAACAGCAAGTAAACAACACACAAGAAATAGGAACAAGTACTCAGAGCAGGAATACCAGCACAGCCTGATATTTACTTAATGACTCATCCAGAGGAGGATCCATCCGTTTAGGCTTATGGCCAGCATGAGAATAGGTAATAGGAGAGTGTATGAAATACTGGCGCTCAGCTCCTCCTGACCTCTGAGAACAAAGAAGCCTTAGAACAGAGAAAATACCCTCTTTGCACTCTATCTCTTCACCCTGTTGCAGAATCTTTCTCCACAGATTAAAGTCGCACTTTTTACAGACTGGGAAAGGAGAGAGCAAAAGGCAGAGAAGGTATTTCTGCTCATCCACACAACAGCAAAATACAGACTACATCAGAATAAGTATTTCCCAGTGAGATTCTCTAGCTTTATGGCGTTTTTTGGCAAAAGGTTCACAGATAACATCTGAAGAGGACACTTGGAAAACACAGACACTTAGGAAAGACAGGAGAGCTTCTAGAATTTGGTCCCACCTCTCGCTTTGGGGATTTCACATTTCCATCCTTTTATGCAGAACTGTGCAGACCATACCAGACACCAAAGAGCACCGATGAATGGGAACAGTATTGCTCTCTCCTGGCTACAAGACTCTTCTTCCTCAACGAGTAAAATCCCCTGACACTACATCCTCTTGTATCTGTCAAGTCCTACATTCCTGAGAAGCTCTCAGAGCTACCAAATATACAGATGTTCAAGGAACTCACAGGGCTAATGAGCTTCAAATCTATAAAAACACAGGAAAAGAGTTCACTGTATGCTGAACTTCCACCAGGATTTTTGACTCCCATGGAAAAGCATTTATGTACAAAAGACCTGTGGCACCAGTGCTGAACATTTTCACGCAATTTCTGTGCAGACAGAATGACAACTGACAACCAACCTATTTTTCACCATCTACACTCCACTGTTGTCTTTGAGTTCAGAGCTGCTAGTTGGCTCATACCAAAAAATAGACAAAATTATTATTAGCCAAGTACCTATCAGAAAAGCAAACGTGTTAGCCCAATTAAA
>VZRN01006528.1:379032-414600 GCA_013397935.1 Dasyornis broadbenti
GGCTCCGAGGAGGCGTGGGCGCGTCCTTGGTCCACGGGCGGGGTCTGATGTCGCGTGGGCGGGATCTGGAGGAGTGGGCGGGGTCTTGGGTCATGGGCGGGGTCTAACGGGAGTGGGCGTGGTCAGGGGCGGTGCGCGGGCGGATTTTGAGCGGGAACGTGTGAGGCGGCCTCGGGCCGTCCCCGTGAGGGGCTGGTGGTGGCGGGCACCTCGGGCCGCCCTGAGGTTCTCCCGAGGAGCCCTGGGCCGGTCGGGATGTGAGCGAGAACCCCAGCTGGCCCGGGCAGGGCTGCCGAGAATCGGTACCTGCATGGGCCGGCACGGACAGACGAGCAGCGGACTCGCGGCTGAGTGCGACAAGGGCGGCCAAACCACTAAGTGGTTTCTTGGTATCTGAGGTTTACACTGTTTTCGAGGGCTTAGTGACGGCAGCCCCAGTAGTCTGATATTACCAGCTAGTTCTCTCAACACAGTCTACAGCCTGCGTGACCAAACTGGATACTAAGAGGCCAAGGTTTGACAAATGCTTTTAACACTGTACTTTACAACTGGACACAAAACAGTTTCTTTAGTGCTACATCAACGAATCTGGAATGGAGAACAGAAAAATGTGTTGATTACATGTATCTTTTTATCACCCTCATTGAGAATGTTACTGCCTACTTCAAGAAATATCCCTCTACAGTGACTTGTATCACTTTTATTATGAGCATATGAACATTTACATGACATCTTAGCCTTCTGTATCCATCACCTACTTTTCTTCAGTCCGACTCCTCGCGTTACTCCATGTGTTGGATTGTTCCACGGGATGCCAGGGCAGCACAGCAGCGCCTTGAACCACGTGTGATGCTGTGAGTGAGGGCACTGCCACCTTCTTCTTTGTCCTGTGGTTTCCAAGTGTCCTGTAGTATTTTTGTTTGCTCCTAAGGACACCCACGCTGATTTAGAACTCAGGGAATGGGATCCTTGGAGCACTAAAGAAGCTTTCTGAAACTGCTCTGAATTTCCCTTTGTGTTTCTATTTTCTGCCTGCCAGTTTTTCCCCTGGGATAGGGAAAAGGGAACAAATTAAGGGCAAAGATGAACACTAACATTTATTCACCATTTATAGGGATGACAGCAAGCATCCTTTGCTGGCTTTGCTCTTTTATTGATAAAGTCCTGCACGACTTGTGGTGACATTGTCCATTGTAAACCAGCACCTGTGGTATAAACACACACACACACAAAGGAGCAAGGCAGCAATACCTGTCAGACAGCACTAAGTGCTTATGTGTGCTTGCATTTTAAAGAATTCTGGACCACACTCCTAGCTTTTATTTCTCCCCCAGTGGGAGCTGGGACAGCCACATCCATGACACTGTGATTTGCACACTAAGCAAGGAGAGGATTTTGCTGCAGGTCACTGATAGTCTGGGAACAGTTTCTCAGAGAAGCTGTGGCTGCCTCATCTGTGGAAATGTGCAAGGCCAGGTTGGACAGGACTTGGAGCAACCTAGCCTAGTAGAAGGTGTCCCTGCCTGTAGCAGGGGATTGGAACGAGATGGTCTTTAAAGTCCCTTCCAGCCCAAAGCATCCAGTGATTCTGTCACTCCACAGCATTGCTGTTCTGTCATGTCCCAAAAGGGAGGTCTCTCCCTGCACAAGCAATACCACGGCTTGCCAGGAGGTGTTGCTTTGAAACCACGCAAATATCAGAGCTCAAAAGTCATGAAATAGGCTTGTATTATTAAAAATAACCAACATGCTTTGTTCTGGCAGGGAGAAATCAAGGTCCTACCTTTGAAAAGGCAATTTTTATTTAAGACAATTTAAATCTGAAATGTCCCGTGTGGTACAGAGAGAGATAAATGCTGAACAGGGGGGAAATGCTGTGGGTTTGTACATTGCTAACGTATCTGTCAGAGCAGCCTCAAGTGTGCAAAGCTGTCCATGGCTTCGTGTTTGCAGGGCTGGATGCTAAAATATATATAAATACATACCAGACCTGATGCTGTGGGGAATTTTGGAGGGGTAATTCTGGGTTTCAAGAAGCCAAGGAGCAGAGTAAAGCCTCAGTAAGATAAAACTCCTTCGAGGCCAGGCTGGACGGGGCTTGGAGTAACTTGGTCTTGTGGCAGGTGTCCCTGGCCATGGCAGGGCATGGAATGAGATGGGCTTTAAGGTCCCTTCCAACCCAAACCAGTCTATGATTCCATGCCAATAGCTGTCCCGCTCACAGGGCTGTGTCACTGCTCTCCACACCTGCACACATACATTTCAAACAAAAATGCAATATTTGTTTCTAAGGGGGAATTACAGAGTTGGATGTACAACTGTTCTCCACCTGTATATTAGGTTTTAAGTTATTAAATGTATTAACAGGGACAAAGTTAAGTATGCATTTAATTATGCCCAGCCTTATTTTACGAGACAGAACAGGAGGCAAAGATTCCAAGACATTTAAAACCCCTTTTTACTACAGAAAAAAAACTCCTCACAGGATACCCAGCTAGGAAGAAAAGTTTTTAAATATGTCTTTATCACATCAACTTGAAACAGTCTTCATGGCTGAAAGAAGGTGTGGCTCTTGAGCAGATATTTAAACTCTGGAATAGGAAGATACTCCACAACCCAGACTGGGCCTTGCTGTGTAGTTTTAGTTACCACACTTACTCAAGCTGTGCCTTTGTGACAGCTCTCTGTGCCAGCCCTGAGGAGCTGAACTCCAGCTCACTGAGGCTGTGGGAGGCTGGGTTTTGGACACAGTTTGGAAAAGGATCCTAAAGTTGTCAGAGCAGGTCTCCAAAGGCTCATAACAAAATGAGCCTTTGAAAACTATTTTGTAATCAAATGTTTACCAGTATTGGTTTTTACCACAGATGAAGGGGCAGAGAACAGTGTTACAAAGATGAGGAGTTCAACAGCTTCTTTCACAACAGATAATTTTTTAAGACAGAAACCAAACCAACATTTAAAAACCATAACTGTAAAAGACAAAGCAGAAAACAGTTGTTGGTGGATTTAGCTGGCCCTCTGAGCCATAGTTTCAACAACAAGGGGTAATTCAGGCCTGATGTTTAGAGCAGCTGCTGTCAAGAATGAGTACGTTTTCAGAGTTCCTGCCCCTCTCAGCACCGTGGTTATGGGTTTTAACACAAATCAACACTCAGATTGCACAATGCAGCTGATTAGATCTCCCATGTTCCTCAGAGTCTGTTTCCACAGAAATACTCTACTTCTCCAGCTGGGACATCACTGCACACTCACCTTTTCCAATGTCTCTGGACACAGGGTTTGTCCGGCTGTCAAAGAAGCATTTTCCAGGAATTTTTGTTCTGTGTGAATAAGGTTAGAGCAAATCAAGGTGCTTCTTCTGGAGTACCTTGCAGCACTAATATACTGGAATAAAAATTAAGCTGAGCCTCCTATAAATAAAGCGCTTGTTTGTGTCGTTCAGCACTTCCTGAACAGGCTGATGATCCCAGGGGGCTGCAGGAGACTTGACACATTCATGTTGCTCCAGCTCAGAAAGAAGCAGGAATCTGTTTCTTCTACCTCAGCACTTTCTGAGGGGTTCAGAAGACAAAGCACAACATTCACATCCATTTAAACCTGTCATTTGGTGAATACCCTCATATCCACTTTTAGTATTGGAGTTTCTACGGATTTGCTATTCCTGTTTTGAGAAACCTTTTTCCAGAGCTGAGTGCCAGGTGTATTCTCTGAGCGTTATCCTCTAATGTGAGGTCAAAACACCAGTAATCAGAGGTCTGGAACAGTGAGATCTCTCTTCTTCTGGCAGGCCTAGGGCTGGAGAAAGCTGCCACCATGTCCTGTGGTTCCATAGCCCACAGCTGCTTTCCAGCAAGGCACAGACTGGCAGACAGCCCCTGCACAGCTTTAGAACAGTAGGGCTGACAGAGACCTGCACCAGCTCTTGGGGAATCACACCAAAGCTACAGGAACAAACTGGAACATAATATTCCAGCTATTCCAGATAACATTTTGGCAAGGTTAAGTGCGCTGACAGGCTCTGCAACCTGAACCCCTCCCATACTCAAGGACCAGCTCAGGTGTAGCAGAGCTGCACAGCCTTGGGTCTGATTGCTGTGGAAACAGCAACACTGCGAGAGGGAGGAAAACACAGCTAGAAGCCTAATTGAGGCCTGTACCATGCACTCATCTTTCCCCATTGGTTTGGGAGCTGGATTTAAGCTCAGGCCCATGTACTTAGTCCTTGCACAACTTCCAAGACTTAAAATTTCTCTGCTGTATACAATGAAATGCATTTCTTCTTCTCACTACCAAACTCCATTCATCTTGAAGGAAAAAAGAAAAAAAAGACAAACATAAGTCCTACAACCTTAAACATTACTGGAGCTTTTCCATAACAATGTAAAACTTCCTTCTTTGTTTTTTAATGAGCTCATTTTTCCTGAATACTGCTTTCTTCTGTGTTTATTCAGGCTCAGAAGGGGCCTCTTTTATCACAACTACAGCAGTTGTGTTATTAAAGGACAAGTAGATCAGACCTGTAAATTATAAATACAAGGTACATCTTAGAGCGATCTTTGGTTTCATTCTGGTTAATAAAAATACAACAGACCAGTTAGCCCTCCAACACATCGTTTACACCATTTTTATAAACTCCCAAATCACACTGTTTTACAAGCAAATGGCAGAGTATTATCCCTAGTTTGGGGGGTTTTTCTAACATTACACAATAAACAACAAAAGAGCTGGAGTGATCCACCACAACAGCTATAACAATAAAGGTTATATAAAAGCAACAGTAAAGGTTGCTTTGAGTGAAGGACCTTTCTGTACACATAAATCAATTTCTAAAATTGTCTACATCTATTCCAGACCAGGAAAGGAGCTGTAGCCTTTCTGCCCAGGGACTGACTTTTAAAGGCCAAGAGACATAAAGGGGAGATTATAGAGATATAAATAAGAATATAATAATATATAGATAAGAATCTTCTCTGTCCCTTAAATGATAGTACAGTGCAACAGATACATTTTGTAACATTAGAAACTTTTTCCCGCCATACCTTTTAGCTCTTTTTACAGTGTCATCACTGCACTGAACTGAGGGGCTGGTGTGAAGTGACACCCAAGGGCACCAGGGACACAGAACTTGACTGGGAGCACACATTAAACCCCAGTGTTGTCCCAGAATAGGTTCTTTCACCCAGTGTGCAAAAGGCCAATTCAACACTGAGTCAATATACTTGATTTATTTACATTTCTGCACAGCAAGGGGGCTGGGTGGCAAATCCACAAAGCCAGCTTGACGACTTTCAAAACTTTTCACTATTTATACAGTTTAGCAAATGAATGTATAGATGTTCATTGGCTGCAAGTTATAGCATTCTCTTATTAATTAATATTCTATCTTCTACTGCTTAATGATTCTCTCATTTCTCATGCTAATTAGCCCACACGCTCAGTCTGTCTTATCTTTTGGGTCAGCGGTTTCTCAGGTCAGTGGTCCATGAGTCAATGGTCGTGATCTGCCCCTGCTGGAATTGCCTTTTACCCAGTCAGGACTGATTTCAGCACAATTGTTGATTTGGCTTTATTAGTTTCTTCTTTATCTTGGGGATTCTGCCAGATGTCCTTGTGGCCTGTAAATTCTGCATTCTCTGTGCCCACTCTCAGTGGCACATCCATCTTCCCAAGCATTGCCAACCTCCCCCTAGGACTGAGATCACTGAGACATGTGGAGCCCTAAACCTCAGCAAAGCTATTCTACCGACAAGTAACTCGTTTTTCCAACACCTGCACTTCTCTTGGAGCTTGTGAGCTGCACTCTGTTGTACGGATTAAATCCTCTTTCCTTTTAAATATGCTTGAAAGTTACAAAGATCAAACATTAAAGAACATACTTTCTTAAGAAACTTTTCCATAGTCCACATTTTGCAGCCGCAGCAGAGCCAGCTAAGCTCTCTGCAGGCCACGGCCGGGGCCGGGGCCAGCCCCGCGGTGGCCGGCCGGGGAGGGCGGGCTGCGGGCGGAGCGTGCCGGGGGCTGGCCCGGGAACAGGGGAACACGGGGACACGGGCACAGGGGGCAGCGGGAGCGCTCGGCATGGCGCAGTACGCGAGGGGCTCGGCCGTGGCCGTCATCCGGCTCCACAACCCGCCGGTCAACACGCTCAGGTACCGCTGGCAGCCCGCGGGGAGCGCCGCGCCGGGGCTGGGGGAGCCCCTTGGGGGGCGGGGGATTCTCCGATTTCCTTCTTTTTCATCTCTCCCCCCTCTCCGTGCCCGAGTGAGGCTCCGCACGGTCCGGGGAAGGGCGGCCCCAGAGAGCCTCTGCCGGGACTTCTCCTACACCGCTCTGTACTCCCGGAGGCCCGGGCGGCTCATTCAGAGGGAGCTTGGATCTCGCTTTGCAAAAACTATGCTGAACTTTGCCATAATTTCTGCTCTTTCTTATGATTTCTAGCTGGGGGGGGGCGTTTGCAGGAGAGGTGCCAGGCTCAACTGTGCTTTCTGTCATCTTCCCCAGAAGCTGTTTAAAAACTTCGTCTATTTCTCATCACCTTCCAGTCTTAAAACATCAAGACACTGCTTCCAGCAAGACATAGCACAGCAGCGTTTGCTCAGCCTGGAGTGCCTTCAGCGCTGTTTGGTGCAAGCCAATCCTCAGATTTCCTGGTTTGACTGCCTGCCCCACACACTGCTCAGCGCTTGCCTGACAAATCCCTGCACTATCCAAGTGTGCACGGGGGTGAGGGCAAAGGGCTCGGTGGAGATCAGGTGTGGTTCAACAAGCAGAGCTGGCACCAGGATTAAACCCGGCCAGGGCTATCAGAAGGCAGTTCATTTGCCCTTTAGAAACGATTAAGGAATTGAGCTCTAAATACTGATCTTGGTCAAGAAAGGCCTCGTGTGACCTCAGCCATGAGCCAGTGAAAAAGTCAAACACCAATCTGTAGAAGCTTCTGAAATGTTAGTTTTCCATGTGTCTTTAAAAGGTCCTACGTGCTTTTTCAGCTTTACATTAGGCATGCATTTTAGTTCCTTTAGTTCTGAATAGCATGTAGACCCTTTCTAAGCAGCTGTGTTGTTCAGTAACAGTGACCATAATGCCTATTCAGTCTACATTCACAAGTCAGAAGAAAACCACTGCAGTTGTGCTTGACTTATAAATCAGAAAGTTTGTTAAAAAGAAGTTTATGGAGACAATTAAGTGCATGAAAAGGAGATGAAACCTGGTGCTCTACTGTAGCAAAGCTACATTGTAGCTGGCAATGCTCACTCTTTGTTGCAACATATTTAGAAGTGCAATAAGAACATTATCACATGATGAGATAATTACCATGAGAAACTTGGAGTGATTTGCTAGGTTTAGATGAACCAGACATGTAGGACTCCCAGAACTGTAGGGTGTAAGACACCCTTTGGACCTCCTATGCCCAAAACCAGTCTAAGAAAACTTCCAGGCTGTGCTTACAATAAACTTTCCATCCTTACCATGAAAATTACCAAATACAGAGCTAAAGAATCATAGAATCACTGAGGTTGAAAAGACCTTTAGAATCACAGAGTCCAACCATTAACAGTAACAGATACGTGATTAAGGAACCCTAACCCCCCCTATTTTGAGTAGTCCTGGAGAAAACCCGAAGTCACCTCTGCCTTTGAACAGCAGCTGCACAACAACTTCTTCAGGACAGACCTCTACTTTTACTGCCCCTTCCTCCTGGCCCCACAATGCCCTCACAGCGAGGTGCAGTTCTGATACACCAAGGGTGACAGATGGTGTGGTTATGGTTCTGTCTCCCATTCCCAGAGGAAAGAAGGAAGAACCTGGCAGACTTCAGATCCAATAAACCACAACTTGAGACGTGTCTGTGGTCTTCAGTAGCATGCCAGGGTAATACCTGTTTTAAAACGAATTCATAATTCTCACACCCTTGCCATCAGGTTGTTTTTAGCTGACCTGACTGTAGCTAGGAAAGGTAGAGCACACTAATCCCTGGGTGCTCCTCCTGCTTCTGCACATTTCTGCACTGGACCACAGGGAGCAGGTTTGTGACTGCTCTTGGTAATATTTGACTGCACAGGTGGTAGCAGGCAGTGAAAGTCACAGACACGAGCCATGTCCTGCAATCCTGAAAATTTCATTTCACAGCAGGTGCAGATGCTTTTTAAGACTGCTGAGTTTTTGCTGCTCTGCTCCAGCCTCCCCTAACTCTCCCCATTATCCATTTCCCCCCTCCCGGGCCATCACACTGGCCATTAGCACTTTAGAAGCCACTGGTGGGCAGGAATTTGCTTTCTCCTGTCTATCACCATCCTCTGCTGCGCAAGTACCTGCAGCGCAGTGCTTTCCTGACGTGTGCTGCCTTGAGAGTCTGGCAGCAAATTTGGCTCCCACAGACTCCCCTTTAAGCTAATCACTCGCTCCACCAGCAGAAGGTAGCATGTGCCAAATTTGATTTGTTTGGAGGGTTTTTTCCTGGTTTGCAGAAGTTTAGTATTCAGAGATGTGCATTTATGAGACCATGGCATTGAGAGAAGGGATTTAGATATGCAAAGAACTGGGAGTTTTGGGGAACAGAAAGATAAGACACACAAGAGTAGGGACAGACTACCCCTTCTCAGCAGAGGCAGGCTGCTGGCACTGGGAATTAGAAGGACTTTAAGGAGTACTTCAACATTTGAGCTGACAAGGACAGGAAAGCTCCAGGGAGGACAGGGGAGGACATGCAGTAGGGGAGCTTATGTGTGGGATTCTATGAAGTGTGACAGCATAACAGGTTTGATTGCAAAAGGCACTCCCTGGATGCCAGGATTGTCCTTCTGACCCTGATCACCATGAAAAAATCAGAAAATGTAAAGGAGATTAGAGAAGCTGCAGTTTCAGATAGATAGCAATGAGGGGAGAATGCGATTACCCACGTTGGACTGGATCAGCACCTCATCAGGATGAGATACAGAGAGAAAAATTCTGGGGTGAAAAAGCATCTGCTTCCTAAAACAACTATTTTAAAATTCCACCAAAAGGATGCCATTCTGGCTCTGGCCTTAATTTACGTGCATGACTGTTCAGGCTGTATTAGCAACTTGTCACACAACAACTTGCGACAGCAGCTACTACACAGCTGGATCTGACACTGAAGCAAGAGAGGGCAGAGCAGGTAACCCCAACACACAAGTCCTCAGTTTCAAGAAGGGGATTCTGTAAATACCCAGCAGTTAGTTCAAAGAAAAACACTGCAGGAAGCTACCCAGAGGACAAGGAGCCTGTGACAATGGGAGAGCCTGGATTGTTGTTGTTCAGGTTTTGGATTTTCAGCTTTTTAAAACTTATTAGAAGCAGGGAGAAGTACAAAGGGAAAGGACCAGACCTGCATGTTTTCCATAAACAACATTTTCCACTGTTGGATTCAAGTCTCACTTCTTTAAATGTGACTTAGTAAATTTTCAGGATTCCCTTATATTATTTTTTTCAAAAGAAAAAAGTGAACATTCACAAACCCCAGCTAAAATGTGAAATAATTAAGTAAATAGTAAAACCCTGTTACAAATCCAGCACATCACAGTCACTGCAATGAGTTCCATAAAATAAAAACAGCCTGCTGTAATAACCTTCAAGAATATTCTCTTACCCTGGTGTGCACCTGCTCTTTAACAGCAGCTGCTTTGTGCTTCTGAAACCTGGAACACTGAATCACCTTGGCAGAATCACTTTTCTTGCAATCAAAATAGTATCCATGGTGGAGCTGACTGCATGGCATGGAATGCAACCTTGGAATGCATGGAGGGAATTTTTGCATTGTTACTGCCAAATGAATGACGCTGTCACAGTAATGAAATACTTATGCAAATTACGGTGACTTTTTGTTTCTTTAATGCTCTAGCAGTTTGATGTTGGGATTCTCCTGAGTATTTTTATAATCCTACTGTCATATATTTTACTACAGTGCTTTAATTGAAAATTACATCTTTTAATGCCAGTTGTAATATGTGAGTGACAAAGCAATGCTATCTGTGTGTTGAACTATGACATATCCAAGGCAAACTTATCACTCCATCTTAGGAAAACAAGAAACTGCAAAAAGTTTGATTTTCATTCCTTTTTATCTCACAAAAATACCCGTTGGGAGAAAGCTATATGGAAAGATAGGAGATATTTATACAAACACCAAGTTATTCACTAGCATAAACAGTCCTGTTGGGTTCATAAAGGTGACGTAGGGATCAAACTGATTTTGTGGCAGCCTTGATGACTAGCTTTTATTTTGGTAGGAGTATGTTGCTGTAAGTGCTGAGGGCTTGTGACTGATTTCCTCCATGTAACCCTGACCCCTTCCATTTGCAGCAGACAACCCTTTTAGCTGGGCATCCTGCATCTGCTGATCACATGCCTGGAACAGACACAGAAATACTTTGATTACTTCTTGTCTGTTCCTGACAGAATTGTGCCATTTGTCTATACAATATTTGCAAAGTAGTACCTTCACATTTGTTTAGATCATGGGACATACTTTTTCTCCCTCTTTGCACTGTGGTTTGTAGAGTGTAATGACATTTCCTAAAGGCTTTCCCTGCAATCTCCCAGCCCCTGGGTGAGGTTGGTGTTGCTGTGGCCTGGCTCTCTGCTGATGCACAAACAGAACTCCACGAGCAGAGAGCATTGGGTGCATCCTGTGAGTGCTCCTCAAATAGCAGCAGCCACAGATATGCCAAGGGGAGGGAGACAAAAAACAATTCAAATATTAAAATATAGTATATACAATTTGGAAAGACTTTTATATTCTGCTACATGGAGCTACATTCAGTGGAGGAACCTTTACTGACTCACCTCACAGTTTTATTTTGTCATGGCCAAATTATTCTCATCTTAAGTTTCAGCTTCCAAAACCATTACTAACATCCGACTTCAGAGTTGTCTTTGACGTCTGGATTGGGAAATTGGTACATAACTGTCTGTTCTCTCTCCAAAGATAACACTTCTCCCAATCTCTAGTTGTCAGCTCTCTGGGCCCCCACTGACCCTTCTATGTAGCACAGCCTTATCCAGGCAGTAGATGGTCCTGGAGACCCTCCTAGACAGCCCATCCCAGCGAACAGCGCTGACTGATAGACTTTGCTAATGGCTTGTCTTAATTTTTGATTTTGAAGGAGGAATATGCAGAGGGTGGCTGGCAGTCCTTCACACAGCTGGCTTAAGTGAATGCTGCAAGCAATGCCCTGTAAAAGTGTGTGTGCACAAGAGTACAGTGATGTGGTTTTCATCTACTTCACGACAAGCTTCCTTTTTAGATGAAATGCCCTCAAATACATAGAGAAACACGCACAAGCTGAGTATGCCTCGGGCCTTTCTATTAGTTCTGTGTAATTAACACTGCTCCTCTCCACTGGGCATCAGCAGAGTTCTGCTCCCTTCTCATCACCACCAAGCTTACGTGTGGAGCTGGGCTCATGGTTTGGAGAAAGTCTAGGAAGGATGGCTGGTTTTATAAAGGGTAGGGCAAGCATGGATGATACTTTTTGGATATTCCTCCAGCTTCCAACTTCTTGTGGCTCAGATTTTCTGAATCAGAGGCATTTCTACACATGCACACAGAACAGTGTCTCACAAACCATGCACTTAAAACTGTGCGCATATCAGTATACTTTAGTATCTAAATGATATATACACAAAATTTGTATTAATGTTTCTATTACTAAAATGTTAATGCTTCTGTTTTTACCTACTATTCTCTATTGTTACCACCTTCTAAAACAGACCACCTCCATGTCCACCAACACAAACACATGTATATATAAATTAGCTTTAAAGAGGCAAATGCAAAGTGGATATACAGTTGGGTCATACTTTTTAAATATCTGATTTGAAAAAACACTATGCTTCTACAGATCCATTTTGAAATTCTTCATAAATTCTTAGCTGGCTGCATTTATTGCAGAACTACCTGTTCAGATGAGTCAAAACATGTTCTGTGGGGTGTTTCATGCACAAATTCCCTTTGACAGGGCCCCACATGAGTTTAAGTCTGGACTTATGTGCAGATCTTCAAAAGGTGAAAGCATTATTAACACCAGCAGAGCCTGTATCAGGTGTTTGAAAGATAACTTTTTTATCCCTAGAGCTCCTTTCAAAAAGTTCTTAAATTGTCAGTGGTTTAGCATTAATTACTTTTAAATTATGCTAAACTGTTTTCCTGAAAATCTGAATGTTTAATTCATAAAGACATTTTCAAAAGAACATTTCTCTGTGATGCTTGCTGTGGAAACAGCAGTGTCATAGCCTGAAGATGACTCTCCAGGCATTGACTGACAGTCAGCAGTCAACCTGTTGGCTTTGGGTGCTTGTCCTTGGAGTAAGAGGGAGACGAGCGACAGGATTCACCTGGAGAGGCTGTGGCAGCAGACAGGATACAGGACAGACCGCTGGACATGGTGCTCACTTTCACCGGGCTGCTTGGTGTTTATAACACAGCTCTTGGAAGCGGGATGTAGTTGGTGGTTACTGAATCTCTCTTTTATTTCAGTCTGGCAGTTCTCCAGGCTTTAGAGGATGGGCTGAAGAAAGCCGAAGCAGATCCCTCAGTGAAAGCTGTTATGATTTGTGGTGAAAATGGGAAATTCAGTGCAGGTAAGACATCAAGCAGAGCCCAAGCGAAAGAGGAAACACTCTCCACCCATCATATCTGAAGATTCTCTATCTCATAATACTGCTGAGAAAAATCCTAATTTGGCCGGAACTGGCCACAAGACAGGGGGCTTTGTCTATTTTGCAGTGCCACAGTTAACATGTGCACATGACAAGCTGGACTGCCCAGGCCAGAAATAAGCTGGTCTGTTCACGCTGAAATGAGGGAGAGCTGCTCAACTCCGTAACATCCTGGTGGCTGCTTAGCCTCTGTAGCTTTGTTTATGTAAAATCTCTGGACCATTTACTGGCCCAGTGTATGAAATGTGCCTGGAGTGGGGCAGTGGCAAATAGATCTTCTCCAGTTGTAGAAGGCTGTAGAAGCCTAGGGAATTTCTGTGGAGCTCTGCATTGCTTGTTAGTAGTAACTTGCATATAACTACTCCAGGCTCACTATTACACTGAGGATGTTTGCAAATTTCTGCAGTGACTTCATGATCCTTACAAAAATACTCTGTATTTTTGTACTCAGCCTTCCCCAGAGCTCTCTGAACAGGTTCAAGGATCTGGGGTTGCTTGAAGATGATCCCAAAAGGGTTTGATTCCTATTAACCACGGTCTTTGCAGCAGCATGCTCTGCAAGGATTTGGGCAGCTGTGAGCAGAAGTGTCCAGTGGCACAGAGGGGAGGATTGTTCCAGTCACCACCTTGCCCGCTAATTCCTCCTCATCTCTTGGTGCTCCCTCAGGAGCTGACATCCGAGGATTTTCCTCTCCGAAGAGACTAGGCATTGGCCTGGCCCCCATCGTGTCTCTCATCGAAAGCAGCGAGAAGCCGGTGGTGGCAGCCATCGAAGGCGTCGCCTTGGGAGGAGGCCTGGAGGTGGCGCTGGGCTGTCACTACCGCATTGCGCACTTGAAGGTAACACACCCTGCGGGCCAGAGGGGCTGCTGAAGGCGTCAGGAGCCACGTACAGATGGCACGGGCAGAGCAGAGGGACAGGGTGCCTTTCCTGGGACCCTCTGCCCGGAGGAGAGTAGCTTCAAAACTATGGGATACAAGTCTGTGTGCTCAGACATCCTTCAACACAACCCTTGACGTCCTTTCCTAAGTCTTACTAATAAATTTTGAATCATTTCTAAATATAAAGTTGATTTGTAACTAGTAGGATAAGATGGCTGCATAGAAACTTCAGTAACCAAATGTTAATTTGCCCTAGGTCTCATTATCCATATTCTGATGCAGACAGCTGTATCTTACTGACTCATGCAGCGTGACTTTCTCTTATTTATTTTTTTCCCCAGCCCTGTGAATTTTACACTTCTTTCTGCTCATGGCCTAGTTTCTATAGGTAGCTGGAACTCAGCTAGCATGGAGAACTTATGGTTAGATTCCCCATGAGCTCTGGGTCCCCAAGGAGCACTTCAGCAAAAAGACAGCTTTAAGAGTCTTAAGGAGTGATCTGGGTTTTTTTCCTTCAATCCCCTCCTTCAAGGTTCAGTCTTAAGGAGTGATCTGGGTTTTTTTTTTTTTCTTCAATTCCCTCTTTCAATGTTCAGGAATACTGAACCACTTAGAGCAGTACCTGTCTCCTTGTAGAGACTCCTCAGTGACAGGGCCATCCCCTCACTTCTGCAGTGAGTCACTGTTTTTCCGTGGCAGTGTGGGTTGCTGTAACAGCATAAAGAGATCTTCCACATCACCCTATGTGCCACCTAAGGTGAGGGATTTGGAATCACAGAATCATTGGGGTTGGAAAAGACCTCCAAGGTCACTAAATCCAGCTTTTGACCAATTACCACCATGCCCACTAAACCACATAATGAAGTGCCATGACTACTGGAACTATAAGTAGTGGTCTTAAAGTAAGTCAAAATCTCTTAAAAGTTCAATAGAAAGTGGGCAAACTATTTTTTTGAAGGCAACAAAACCTAGATACATTTTTTAAGAGAAGACACCCACAGACTTCTGCTGGCTCTGGCTTCTCTGCTGTGACTCTACCAGATGTCAAATGCACCAAGAGACATTTGAAAGAAGATTAGGGAAGAGCCCAGTGATGCCCAAGCCCAGGCTGGATGGGGCTCTGAGCCACCTGGTCTAGTGAAAGTCCCTGCCCATGGCAGGTAGTGAAACAAGATGGTTTTAAGGCTCTCTCCAACCCTTTACTAAACTTGCAAGAATTAGAATAGGGGAGTGACACTTCAGTCAGTGTGCCCTCCAAGAGTTGGTAACAACTACTTGAAAGCATTATTGACACATGTCCATCTGGGGAATGCTCTTGGCCCCACAGCTCTCCCCCAGTGCTGTATTAGCACAGAAATCCTCTGAAAGGTCACGTTTACCTTGTAAATTTGTACAGAAATCCTAGAAATGGTCAGGTGGGCTTCTTTCTTAAGTAATTTATGTGGCAAAAAGCAAGGATGAAGCTTCTATGTAGAAATTCTGAGGCTTCCTAGAGAAGCAACATGACTCACATCTGCTTGTCTTTCCTCCGTATTGCTCAGCTTGCAATTATATTTCTTATATGTTCTACTCGTTCTCATCAGATTTATTGATTAATTTCACTTCATTTTAGGCTCGGATGGGTTTGCCAGAGGTCACCGTTGGGTTACTTCCAGGTGCTGAAGGCACTCAGCGGCTCCCAAGACTGATTGGAGTACCAGCTGCTCTGGATATGATCACTACAGGTAAGTGCTGTGTCGGTATAGAAGAACACGGCATTGAGTCATACCACCTTGGTCTGAAAACAGGATTTTTTTACCTGTGTAGCTGCTTGGGTTGTAATTCAACTTGCTTCCACCCATGAGGGGCTAATTACCAGCTGCACAAGTCATTTGATCAGATGGAAAAGAACAAAATTGCCCATCAGGCTCCACTGTAGTCACCTTATTTCTCTTTTTTATCACAGGAAAACACGTTCCAGCAACTGAAGCACTGAAGCTGGGCTTGGTTGATGAAATTGTAGAAGAAAACACCATTGAGGCAGCAATCCGTTTGGCAAACAAAGTGATTGGTGAGGAACAAATTGTAGTAGTGCCAGGAAATAATTGGTGATGTTTCAGGGCTGAAAAGAGTCAGAACAAAGCCCACCAGTTTGTTCCCATTTATATGCTCCATTCTTGAGTTTTGGCATGCATATAAGATAGAAATAATTGCAGAATTTGTTTCCTGTTGTCTGAAGTGGAAAAAAAGCAAATGCTGTAAAGCTGCAGAAATTCAAGTAATGTTCAGAGAACAGATACATATCAAGCCCTCCTCCTTTTTAATTGTATATCCAAACTCATATGCTCCTCTGGGATGCTGCACTCTGCAGGTTTTGGGGAGTAAGTGCTCCTTCCATAAATAGTTCTGGATCCCAGCTGCCATTGCCTGCATTCTGGTTGCACCATCCATGATGGCTGAGCAAAAATAACTTTCTCCCTATATAGGAGGGGCTGGCACATCCCCAGCCCAATTTAATGATCCATGGTCTGTAAGTGACTCTGTCCCTAATCCTTTGGGTGCCATGTAAAAAAAAAATGGCCTGTGCAGATTGGAGGGATGGGGAGAGATTATTTTTCCACCATCTTAGAAACAACAGAAGTAAATTCTTGGAGTTAAACTTAGGAAGAGGAACATTCCTTGTACAGCATGAAGAGCATTGCCTTGAGAGAAAACAGGGCATTTTTCCACTACTAACCTCTTTGTACCTTTGGATCCTGACCCCTGGATTTTGTCTGGGGCTCTGTCACAATGAGATCAATGCAGGAAAGCAAAAAAAATCTTTCCTGCTTTGATCACATGGCCTTTACAGGCAATGCTGTTCCAAGCTGGAGTGTTGTTTTTGCTCCTTCACTTCTCTTCACTGCAGACAAGGCCCCTTCTCCATGCTAGAAGCTGAGGCAGCCTAATCTTTGTCCCAGATGACACTGAACCATATTTTAAGGTACATCAAAGAATGGACTGTTCTTAAATATCAGTGTCTTGTATACTTCCCCCCCACCTTGAGATGTACCAGACAGGTGCCAAGCTGTTCTTTTGCTGAGTTTTCTATAGTAGATGCTCTTCCTTCTCACTGTATTCATCCTACAGTATTTTAGGGCTTCATTCTCTAGGGCAGAATCAATGACATAAGCAGTCCTCTTTTCTCTTTCCTGTATGTCATCAGACTAAATATAATTCTTTAGCAAGAGATGGGTGATGTACTTCACTGCTGCTTCTAAGAAAAACAAAGGTACTTTGGTTCACTGAATTTGTCTGTTTTGAATAAGAATTCTGTTTCTCCATCTGTTAGGAGAGCAGTGAAATATTACCACTCTTCTAGGCAAATTAACCCAACAAACAGTGCTCCCTGTGATGTACCCTCTGGGCTCTGAATGATGCCTTGCACAAGATCTATACCAGCACTGATGGCAGCAGCAGCAGTGTGTCATGAAATGAGTAATGGATACATTGCTGGAACTGGCAAACCAGAAAACATTCTGGGTTTCAACAAATGCTGTGTGCAATCAGGTGAAGTTTAGATATTTGCATGCTTGTTTCTTCCATGACAGATGTCTTGCAATGGCTGACAGTTGTGAAAGCCAGCTTCACCTTAGAGGAGACCCTCAGGAAGGAAGCATTGACTACACTATTCCTCAGGGTAACTTGCTTTCTGGAGCTTATGTCCACTACTGGCAAATTCCTGGTTTTTAGCTTCATCTTCTTTGGAAATTATCACCACCAATTTTTTTTNTTTTTTTTCAGTTGTATAAGCATACAAGGATCCTGGCTGAATGTTCAGCAGGTAGCCTATCCCAGTCTTACTCATTATTAGATTTTCAATCTGTTTATTGCTGGTTTGAGTTACCCCAGCAAAAATGAGTAATGTCATTGATGGTGTTTCACATCACACTATATATCAACTCCCACAGGACTTTAAAAATGCTTTCAGACTCTTTCCAACAGCTTTACTGGCATTTACAGTACATGTTTTAACAGTGAAAACACTGGTGAGCCAGCTAATCTATTTCTTTCCTGCTTGAAAAACTTCTCATTAGACCCCACAGAAGACCATGACAAGTTTTGATGCACCATTTACCCTCAGGTTATCTAATAATTTGAAAGATTGGTGTACCTAGAGCCTGTATGTTCCTTTTGAGTCATTCCTAGCTTTGGCCTTTGCCTAAAGTTAATAATTTTCCTGTCATACAAAGGCAAGGCAGCACTTCCATTTTTCTCCATCAAGCACTAACAGGGCTGCAGAAGAGATGACAGTCTTATATAGCTGGTCTGGGGTTTGCTCACACTAAGTTCTGTTTCCAGTGAATGTTTTTCAGATAATCTTAATAAAACCAAAGACAATGTACCAAATAAAAAAAAAAATAAAATAAAAAAAGCCATCACAGAAGTCCACTGGCTTTGTGTGGCATGCAGCATTTTGTTTCTGATGAGATTTTTTTTAAAAACATGAAGCTAACAACTGCTGACTTCTTACAGAGCAGTCTAGCTAAATAACTAGTTTTGTCACCACTGGAATTTCTATTCCTGGGAAGTCTGTACTGCCAGATAAGTCTCAAAGAATCAATTCAGAAATAATTTTCTTCTAAAGCTTTCTCAGCGCTAGAGCTGCAGTATCTCGTGGCAAGAGATCAGTCTCAAATGACTGCCTTACTGTATCAGGGGTCCTTGATTACTGTTGTGATACACAGCTGACAGAGCTACTTTTATGGCATGTTGGGAGAGCATTCTCATCCACACATTTTTATGGATTGTTCCTAATGAAGAACACCTTCCAAAGATGATCTGCAACAGTAAGTGGGTGCAGGAATACACAGAGGCAATTACGGATTCTGAGTATGATTTTTCATTGAAGACCAGTATCTATATATTGCAGATAGGAAGTGAAAATAATTCCCTGACCTCTCCAGGCAAACTGGCCTCTCCAGGCTAAAGAAAACATCTTCACTTCTGAAGGCATTTTTTAAACTAAATAGACAGGAGCTAAATCCCTGGGTACAAGAAGAACGTCCTTTCATTAAATGTGCTTGATGATCACTGCAGTAATCCGGAGCTGCATTTCAGGCTTTTCCCAGCTGATGGCATTACAAAATTGACAAATGGCTGGAACTGCTGGTGTCAGGCAAGCAGCTTGCAGCTCATTCTGCCCCCTTCTTGTTGGCCTGCTCTAGTCTTCCTCAGCTGGAAGAAAAACAGGCTCCTGGCCTCCACACAGCAGATTGTGAAGCTCTCCATACACACCCCTTGCTTTCTGACCACTTCTGCTGATTGACCTCAGAGCACACCAGTACCAATGCCTTGCACCAAAGAGCCAAGGAAAAGCAGAGCAATTTGGAGAAGCTCAAGTCCCCCAGGTATAATTCTGTGTGCAAAGATGATGAGTTTCTGCCTGTAAGCCACTGGGAGTTGCTGCGGAGGAAGCAGTTGTTCCTTCTGAGGCTCATCAAAGCCAGGGGCGGAACAGATGCTGCTGGTGGGTAATTGCATCCTTGAAATGGAGGCTGGAGGAAAGGCTTTCCCTTACAGCTGCAAGGCCCTTCTGTGAGTCATCTCTGGCAAGATGCACAGTATCAAGACATTTTAATCTCTCCCCAGAGCTCAAGGTTCTGGCTGACACCTTCTTTAGACAGAGGCTTAGCCAAGTGTCCCCTTAACACAAACAGAGCTTGTGAAGGGTCTGACATGGCCTGGACTTGTCTCTGGCAGCCTGAGGGGCAGGGGCCAGGCTCAGCTTTATTCCTCAAAAATTCACAAGCAGTTCCCTGCATGAGGAAGAACATTAGGCTTGTCCTGCCTCTTGCATCTTCCTCCCTGCAGTAGCCCAAGAATTTTTGACTCTGGGATGCTATTTCTTTCTTTAAATAATAACATAATGCTTGATACATGCATACATGGTGCATTTGCAGATAGAAATTTTAAAGACTTTATCTGTCCTTTATGCCATGTGGACTACAAACCTGGTAAAACAAAGCAGGAGTCTGTGCTAGTTCCTGTGTGTGGACGATGCTTTTCCTGCAGCACTGTGTCTGACACTGTTCATCATCTTCCTGCTGCTTTGATTTCAGAAGTCAAGCTGCAGGTGCCCCACATTGATCTCTTCTCCCCAGGTTTGTATTCTGGTAACTCTTTCCTATTCATAAACATGTCCTTGATTCTTACTGGCATTGCAGAAGCTAAGACACTGCACAGAGATGCTGTAGAAAATCTATTTAATTTGCAGCTAAATAAGAGTTTTATTACAGGACCCTGAGTTAACTTTTTTTCAGTCTGAGGAACTGTCTCTTGTCCCACATCAGTATTTGTGCTTATAGTTATTTGTGCTTACTTTTGCTATTTGCTGTCTGCAGACCAAGCTTAAAGGCTCCCAGTGCTATTCCTTTTTTACCTTTAGTCCTTTCCACTGGACCCTTGATCTGCCCACTCTTCCAGCCATCAGATCAACTTTCTGGGACAAGCCTGAGCTTTCCTCCTATGATGGAATTAACCCCACTATTTAAGTCCTAAATAAAGAACTCCAGATAAAGAGCATTTCTGGGTTAAGAATTTAGATTTAGGGAGAAAAAATTATTCCAAAATAAAGGAACATTATCCTGACTAAATCCTGCAATACTGGCTGATACAAATTATATCCACTGTCAATGTGAAAACATTTTTGTGATTACAAGGGAAGCTCCTTACACAGTGAGTGTTCATCTTTTTGTGCTCACCAAGAGGCTTAAAAAAACCTGAGCTCTGAAGACCTTTATTACAGAAAATCAGTATATTAACTGATATATCCTGAGTACTTGTATTTCTGTTTCTCCTAAGCATTGCTCAGTCTTGGAGGTAGAGCTAGAATCAGGACATGTTCCTCAGGCAACCATGCCTGCAGTGCTGCCATTATTCCTGCTCTTCAGCATCCTCTGTAGGATTTCCTGAGTCTTCTGCTGGCACATTTACACTTCCCTAGCTCAGACAACAGGAAGAGGAGGGGGAGCTGGATGCAATATGATGCCTTGGAAGGAAGTGTGCCCCCATGGCAGAGTTCCTCCAAGAGGAGAGGGCAGTGACATGCTGTCCCCAGAGCTTCAGCAGAAGGTTCTCGGCCCACCACCTGACTTTGGTGGCAGTCCTGGCTGCTTCTGGGAATAACGCTAGCAATCCATGCAATGACATGCTGCAGTTAATGATCTGGATGGGGCTGTGATGACAAGCAGGGTCTCTGTGGCCCTGTGTTGCAATATCAAGGGGATATATCTCAAATTGCTGATCTTGAGCAAGCTGCCATTAAGAGCAGAGAAACACCTGAGTATGGCCAGGTCAGAGTCTGTACTTACAAAGAAGAGAAGTTTGGCATCTGAAATGTAAGTAAGTTCTCTCAGTTAAAATCCTTTCTAGGTATCGCCATAGCAACCTTTGTCTGTAATGAACTTCCCATATTTGTGTGGCTGCTTGATTCATCCCTTGCTGACACAAACATGAACTCTCCCTTGTTATTCACTTACTGCCCAACTCATGCTGAGAGAGATCTCCTCTTGGTTAGTTCCAAAGTGAATTGAAGGGCTCATTCGGTCAGGCAAGAGCTGAAATCAGGGTGTGTTTCCCAGTCTCTTTGTCAATGTCTGGGTCAGGACTCTGGTTGGAATGCCTCTGGCTAGTGTCAATTAGGTGCTGAATACTAAACAATACTGGAGGAAACTTTTTTACTGAAGCTTAAAAAAAGATCCATATGAATGTGGCAGCTGGAACTGTAGAGAGAGAGAACTGGAAAGTTAGGGCACTCTGGAGCTGAGAAAAGGAAGGAGAGAATTACTTCTTTGAAACTGAAGTCCTACTTTTTTTGAAGTCTGAGAAGGGACTTGAAAATTTGTAACCGTCAGAGCAAGCAGAGGTAAGGAGAAATGTCAGATGCTTTAGTTCTAGAGCCAGCTCACTGTGCCATGCAAGCCCTAATGCAGTGAGATTAAGAGCAGAAGAGGCAGACTGTGGAAAGGGGTGGAAATCTGACGTCTGGGAAGATTACATCTGAAAATATGTGGATGCTTTGTTCTATAACTCCATTTCTCTCCTCCAAGGTCAGCCCTTGGGACCCCGCAGGCTCAGCCTGAAGCCAGTTCCCCCACTGCCCAACATGGAAGCGTTTCTGCAGGAAGCTCTCGTGAAGGTGAAGAAACAGGCGCGGGGATGCCTGGCTCCGGAGCTGTGCTTCCAGGCCGTGCGAGCCGCCACCGAGAGGCCCTTTGCCGAGGGGGTGCAGAGGGAGCGGGAGCTGTTCCGGGTGCTGCTGAGCTCGGGGCAGGCCCAGGCGCTGCAGTACGCGTTCTTCGCAGAGAGAGCCGTGCACAGGTGGGCAACTCCCGCCGGGGCCTCCTGGAGCAGCGCTGCCCCGCAGCCCGTGCGCTCCGCCGCCGTCATAGGTAAGGGCGGGAACCGCCGGGGTGGGCTCTGGGCACAGCCGAGAGCTGAGCTGAACGGGGGGGCACCGCTGGCAATCGCCAGCAGTCACTCGCACCCATCACACCCACGGATACTGCACACCCATTGGTGAACTTGTCACTGCATTCGGAAGCTCCAAATGCAGATGGCGACTCACATGCCGCTAGTTTAGTACCTGATGCCTCCTCTTTCTTTGGAAGAATAGCTTCCTCTCACTTCAGAGACAGCTTCGTGTGTGGACCATAAACGGTCTGCTCCCTTTTAAACACCGAGTCCCGGCTTTGCTCCGTGTTAGAAGCAGGTTTGTAGGAAATTCTCCTCCTCCTGGTCTGGTTCTGTACTGCAAGTGCATGTGCACAGAGTCACTCAGGGATATATTAATACAAAAATGTTTTGACAGCTGTATTTTAAGAAGATTTCGTCTCACTGGGATCCACTCCTGCCATTTTGTAGCCCAGCAAGATAATGCCTTCATTAATTTTTTATAAGAGCAATTTAAATAAAACCTTCGATGCACTGCTGAGATTAAAAAAAATATCTTTCAGCTCTGGCTGTTGATAGTAGCACTCAAAAATGGTTAGACAAGTAATGGAGCACTTGGAAAACATCCATTCTGTTTCAAGGAAATCTCACCAGATCAACACTGTCTTTTTCTGGGTGCTTCTCAGGACTCTTGAGCTGTCTGACAACTCATTTCAGGCTATAGATGGGGTTTTTTGCAAGTTCTCTTCATTAGCTGCCATGCCATATTTTTAACAGAGTTGGGTTTTTAAACATTGGTCCACAAACCCTGTGAGAAGGCTCTGTGGCTGTTAAAGCATTCAGGTAAAAAGGCATTAATTTATTATTTTTTCTGTGACTCCAAGAGCACAAAACTTTGGACACAGTCAGTCTCAGACAGGTCAGGCCTGCAGTGTATTCCTTGACAGAAGAGCTCGTGTAGGAGTTTGTAGGAATGACCAGGTGAGCAGGAGGGACTTTCTCTGCTCTGTGCTGCTAAACCATGCCAGAACACACTTGCAAAGACCTAATCACAGTGACAGTTTAGCCAGAAGGGCTGCTAGAGCTGAGCTGCCTATTTTGGGGCTATAACTGAGCTAGAGGGAATTCTGAGGACAAATGCAACCTCTATTTGAAAGTTTCTAGTAGAAATATAATCTCTATTTCATTTCCAAACAGAACTGGCTGGGCTGCATCTCCCATCCATTGGATTAAGTATCTGCTACTCATCTCTAGACAGATTTCTGAATTCTGGTCTGAAATTGCCCCAACCTGACCCCTCCAAGTTTCAGTGTTTTCTTAGCTGACTATGGGCAATGCTGAAGTTAACTCCTACTTCTGCAGAATAAATAAACTAAATGCTTTGATACTTTGCTGCAGAGCACAGTCTGTCACACTCTGATCATTTTAATGACCCTAAACTTCCCCAGTTTTTCCACACTTCACAAAACATGCATAGCCAAAGTGGGAACTTTCCAGGAGTAATTACACCAAGACCAGGTACCAAGATATTCCTTCCTTGCTCCTGCTTAGTATGCTCAGGGTAACAAGCAACCTTCACATTACCCATGTTCAACTCATCCTGTTAATTATCTACTGACAGGGAGCAGCTGCACCCCAGGGATGGGGAACCAATGGCAATAACACCTCCCAAGGGGCAGAGCCACAGAACCCTTGAGGCAGGAAGGCACCTCTGAATATCATCTTGTTCAACCTCTCTGCTTAAATGGGGTTACCCGGAGCCAGTTGCTCAGGACCATGTCCAGACAACTCTTGAACATCTCCAGGGATGAAGACTCCACAATTTCTCTGGGCAACCTGTGCCAGTGCTCAGTCAATCCCACACCAAAAAGAATAGTTTACTTATATTCAGATGGAACTCCCATGTTTCAGCTTGTGCCCATGACCTCTGGTTTTATCACCAGGGGCTATTTCAGTCTGGTTCCATCTTCTTTACCAGGTACCTTTCTCTCAGGTATTTATACATACGTGGGTGGGATCTTCCCAAGCCTTCCCTATGCTGAAGTTGCAACTCTCTCAGCCTCATAAGACGCACTCCAGTCTCTTAATCATCTTATCTGCCCTTCAGTGAACTCTCTGCAGTCGCTCCATGTCACTCTTGTACTGGGGAGCCCAGAAGTGGACCCAGCACTCCAGCTGTGGTCTCACCAGTGCCACATAGAGGGGCAGGATCACCTCCCTCAAGCTGCCAGCAAGACCACTCCTGATACAGCTCCATATACCATCAGCCTTCTCTGCCACAAGGTCGTGTTTCTGCTGAGTCAACCTGGTGTCCACCAGCAGCCCCAGACCCTTTTCTGGGGAGCTGCTTTCCTGCAGCCAGCCCCCAGAATGTACCGGTGCACAGAACTGTTCTTCCCCACATGCATGACTTTACGCTTCTCCATTCCTTGAGCTCCTGCCCACCCATTTCTCCCTCTGGATGGCAGCACAACCCGCTGCTGCATCAATACTTGCAGTACCTGAGCCAGGCAGGCAGGGCAGGCCCAGAGATCATGGCCAGGATCTATTGGAAGTACAGGTGATCAAGCAAAGTTTCCAGGATAATGCAGGTCCAAGGTAAGGGTGGGAAGCCAGTCTACAGGCTAAGGTCTCGATCAACAGTAGCCATAGCCACAGTAAGCCACCAGAACTCCTCCAAAGAAACTTAAGACAGGGCTACAAGCCCAGTCTGATCTTAAATGGGGCTCAGGGCAATGGGCAGTGCAAGTGGGTGGAGGGTCCAGGTGTGGCTGCTCAGGGACATTAAAGCTCATCAGTGCACTCAGGGCCTTGACACTCACCCAGACTCCAGCCTTTGCTGAGTCCCTGGTCCCAATACACAGCCCCTGGATCCCACCAGCAGAGCTTGCTTTGCTTGTGCTCTTGTTCACATCATACTTCATTTCATGTGATGTCTCTTTTCATGTAGGTTCTTGATCACCTTGTAACCCAGATTCCCACACCGAAGTGTCACTGCTTTCTATCTCTTCTTTCTGCACCTTGGTGTGCTTTTTTCCTTCCCTTAGAAGGTTTTCCTCCTATTTTGCCTTTTGATGTAAGTGACATTGTGAGTCCATTAGAGACAGGCAGAGAACGTGCCAACACAATTGTGTTTTTTCTTTCAGGCTACCGTAACAAAACGTCATTCTCCAGCCAGTACAATGCTCTACAGTATTTTATAACGTCATGTTTTTGATCTGAAGTACATCCCTGCACCACCAGAAATCAAAATCCTAGGGATGATTTTCGAGGGACTGACACCTTTTAAAATAGAGCTGCTCATCCATGCAAGTGTTGAGTGTACCTAGGTGACCCAGGAAGTCTCTATTTTCACTGCAGAGAGGAGGGCAGTCAGAGAAAGATGCTGCCTCAATTTAGGCTCTTCAGAAAACATGCAGACCCCACTTTCCCACAGACGGTGCTGTGCTGTTTCACACACTAAACCCATGTTGCATTATGCTGCTGCTTCCATCTCTTATTGCTGCGTGGTGGGGAAGCAACTGAGATCATGTTGACTTTTTCCTGTTGACTTTTTGTTTCATTTGCTTTTGTTGTTCTGAACTCTTGGCTCCCACCTGTTTTCACTTTCTCTCGTTCCTCATCCCCCAGAAAGAGGGTTCTTCTCTCTTTGTCCCCTCCAACTGCATCTCGCCACAGCTCCCTGCTTGCCTGCAGTATCACATTATTTCTGCTGGAAAGTGATACCCTGAAACAGAGAAAGCAGCAGCCCCAGCCTGCAGCAGCCAGTCACTGCCAACTGCTTATTGTTGTTTTCAACAGGAGAACTGGAACCGTTCTTGCATATTTTTACCAATCTATAAAGGATTATTTCCATTGCCAGACATTTAAAGTCCAAATATTCATTATAGTTCAGAATGTTTTCCACTGATCAGTATTTCTGTAGTGTGTGTGACTGTACATGATCTGCCTTGTACATATTTCAAGTTCTTTTGTTTTGAAATTTGTTTTTAAAGTCCTTCAATTAATTTTGTATGATTTTTCATATTCTAAGTACCTCACATGACAGATCAATAATTAACCATCATTATTCAGTCAGCTTGCCCAGCAAATGGATTTGTCATACCCATATTTGGCCTGCAATTACGTATGTGCAAGTGTAGTTTTAATTATATGTCAAAGCTTCTTTTCACAACAAAAGACCGGGAGCAGGATGGCTGGGCACTGTTCTTGTTCCTGAAACAGATTTCAGACTTTTGGAAAGATGTGCCTTGGACATGAAAATAGTCTCCTGCATGCAAGATGAGAATATAGGGTTTTCATGGTTTGGGGGAAGGGAGAGCACTACTGAGTAAGAAAATAGAACACACAGTAGAAATTCTGGAGTAGTTCCTTGTCGTGTTTCAGTCTGTGTGATCTGAGCTGAGCATGAGACATCTCCCTTTCTCTTTCTTCCACAGCCTTCTACACAAGTCCTAATGATTCCCTACCATTTCTTTTCCCGCTCTAACATATTCTTCCCCAAGATCATTTGGCTTTCTGAATTGCAAAAGAAGAGTCCTCAGAAATGCCTCTTTCCCTGCTGGATAGCCAAAGGTCTCCTTAGTTTTATAGCCCAGCTTTAGAAAATATTTCCAGGGGAATCGTGCTGTGCAAGCTCTAATGTAACCAACCCCCTTGGGGCTTTCATTACTCTCTCTGCCAGCTTCATTAAACATCATTTCATACAGGCCATTGCAGAGTTCTGAAGGAAGTTGAGAGACAGCTTTTCTAGGTCAGAAACAAGCTTGGCAAGCTCATATCTTATCTATAAGTCTGTTCCCGTGGCCTAGAAAGTGTAGTACTACAAGCATGTGTGCCTGTCTCTCATGGGATGGCTAAAACCTACATGGAGTACTCATGATGAAAGCAACCAGGGGAATCACCTGGCACCACTGCAGATCTTCCCTGGGAAAGAAGGCTGGGGAACACCTGCTCACAGATGAGGTTTTGATTTAGGAAGAGGCAGTGTTTTCATATTGCAAGGGAACTGCTAAGATTTCAGTCACGAGACTGAAGCTGGGAGGACCAGGAGTGAATAAGACCCAGGATGTGTGGAGACCTTGGAAATTCTAGGGAGAAACCCCAGGTCTCCACCCTGGAAAGGAAGAGACTTCAAGAGGGAGCCATGTGGAACTGCAACCACTTCAGGTTGATGTCTAAAGAGAGCCTGACAGATGGGGCTGGGTTTGGGGGGTGAGTTACTTCTCCTGCGCTGTAGGAAGAAAGCAGCTCCTGTAGCTCACCAAAGCCAGGGAAAACCTGTCCCTAATTGTACCTGCTCCCACATCAAAAGCTCTGGAGAGTGAGCACAATGGGAGGAGCTATTTGTGTTTAGGTTTTTTCAGTCAGCAAACCATAGACACTGAATTACTAAGAGCTGATTCATGTTATTCTAGTTTTATTTTCAAATTACTTTTCAACAGAACTTGATTATGAAGTAGCAAATCTAATTTCCTAGAAAGGAACTTCAGCACTTACTCGGGAGCGTAATGATGGTTTATAAGCAGGCTGCCCGCTAGTGATGCCGGTAAAAACTATCTTCTGGTGGCTAAGCAGGGAATGTTTGAAATGTCTTGTGTGCACACAAGCTGAAGGTGGGCAGAATTATACCAGGAGTGTGTAGCATGCAGGAAAAACATCCTACCTTGTCTGACCTTGGTTGCTGGAACTTGTTTAAATGATGACATCATTTCAGCTCTTCTTTACAAAGCTGCTTTAGACAAATTTTTTAATCCCCTTGTTTCTGTTTATTTGTTTAGCTGACTTTCATTTGTAAACCTGGGATTAAAAAAATCATTTTTACTGAATTATAACAAACCTGTATTTTGTCTGGTTGCTGCTTTATTTAGGATAGTAATAATCCTCCCATTCAGAGGCTTCGCACTTTCAAAGCTGGTAAAATTGTGCTGACCTTCCCTCACTAGTTTGTATTAATTCAGTTGGAAAAGCCTCCACCGTGGGAGAGCAGGATCAGTGGTGTGGGTTGTGTGTCACAGGGAAGTGCAGCTTCATTTAATGTCACAGAGGGCAGAGCTGGTGCAAGGGATCAAGCCAGTAATCTCTACACCAGTATTCCTGGGGGCATGACCTGTGGGTAGCACATTTATGGATCTAGGAGGAAATAATTACAGCATAAATGGATTCTCAGTTACAGGAATTCTGAGCAGGATCTTTAACTGTGTGGTTGGACGAGGAAGACAGACTCTTGAGAATCTCCAGAAATTAGGAATGGCCTGTGTTGGAGGACCTGGAGAGTTCCTGGTGAGGAGAGATGCCTGATAGAAAGTGAACAGCAGGCAAAAGGTTACTGATGTGCCAGAGTGATTTAAAAGGAGACAGAAGATGTTGAAATCTAGATTAAGAACGCTGTGTTAGTTCCATCCCATTTGGCCTGGCACTGAGAGACACACAAGACGTTAGAGACAAAGTTTAGAGCAGATCAGCATCCAAGTCTTTACAGAAATAGCAGCTGAATTTTTTTTGCTCCAAAGATTACGTGATGAAGCACAGAGGGAGAAGAGGAGGGAGACAAAGAAGAAGCTTGGAAGGAGGAGAGAGAACCAACTGTTTGAGCATTGCTGGTGTCAAAATCTCTGGGGGGGTGTATCTGCTTAAGGCCCATAACAGACCATCTCACAGGAGCAGTGAGGTACTGATACCCTCAGGGTGAAGCTTGCTTTGAACCTGCCTGCAGAAGGTGGTAACAGGGTTGCAGCTGTCACTCAGATCTTCTCTCTTTGATCCCCAGGTTCTCACTCCTAAGTGATCCTGGTTTCCATAGGTGTAAGACTTTGCAGAGAGAAGACACGAATCACATGGTCTGTGCACACTGGGCGAATCCCACTGGAATTCTGTAAGCTTGTAAGGATACTAACTTGATTTTTTGCTACCACTTTTCAGACATTTAGGCTCACTGAAAGAGCAAATTCACCTTCTTTTTTCCCAGTCTTCAATATCTGTTTTCTATGTGTACACCACTTGTTTTCCAGAGGCCTCCACATTTTACCTTGGAGATACAAAGGAAATGCTGCTGTCAAGAGATTAATTTTCCATTCATAGTCTGTGATTCTATCTCACTTTTATCCCTAGGGCTGGGAACAATGGGCCGTGGAATTGTGACTTCTCTGGTTAAGGCCAACATACCTGTGGTAGCCCTGGAGCAGGATCTGGAGTATTTGAACAAGGGAAGAAAAGCTGTGATGCTCCTTTTACAACGTGAGGCTATGAAAATGGATGGGATGGATGGGGGTGCCCAGACCCTGGATTTCCATAACCCTGCACGTCTCCAGTTCACAGTGGACTTTGATCAGTTGCGTGATGTAGACCTAGTCATCGAGGCTGTGTTTGAGAACATGGCACTAAAGAAGGAAATCTTCCACAAGCTGTCAAAGATCTGCAAGCCAGGGGCTTTGCTGTGTACAAACACATCAGCCCTGAACATCGACGAAATAGCTTCTGCCACGAGCCGCCCGCAGCAGGTCATTGGCACCCACTTCTTCTCCCCTGCCCACGTGATGAGGCTGCTGGAAATCATCTATGGCCGCCACACATCCCCCACCGCCATCGCCACTGCCATGCAGCTGGCCAAAGCCCTGAACAAAGTTGGAGTGGTGGTAGGGAATTGTTTTGGGTTTGTTGGGAATCGCATGATGTTTCCGTACGTACAACAGGCAGTTTTCCTTGTAGAGGAAGGAAGCAGGCCAGAAGCGGTAGATCAGGTTCTGGAAGATTTTGGGTTTAAGATAGGCCCTTTCCGCATGTCTGACCTTGCCGGGCTGGATGTGGGCTGGAGGTCTCGGAAGGACCAGGGCCTGACGGGGCCGTCCCTCCCTGCGGGCACGCCGGCCCGGCAGCGTCACGGCCAGCGCTACAGCCCCTTGCCAGACCTCCTGTGTGAGCACGGCCGCTTCGGCCAGAAAACTGGCAATGGCTGGTACCGCTACGAGAAGGCCGGGGGCCGGACAGCCACGCCAGACCCATGGCTCCACAACTTCCTGGCCCGCTACAGAGACACCCACAACATCAAGACCCGCTTTATAGACCAGGAGGAAATCCTGGAGCGGTGTTTGTTTTCCCTCATCAACGAGGGGTTTGCCATCCTGGCTGAGGGAATAGCATCAGGCCCAGAGCACCTGGATGTCATTTACATCAATGGCTACGGGTGGCCGAGGCACAGGGGTGGCCCCATGTTCTACGCCTCCACCGTGGGACTCCCCCGTGTGCTGGCTAAGCTGCAGAAGTATTCTGAGGCCCACCCCGATGTGCCCGGGCTACGGCCCAGTGCCTTTCTGAAAAAGCTGGTGGCTGCAGGGAACCCCCCCCTCAAGGAATGGATGTCCCACCTCAGCCGGCAGAGCCCCAAGCTGTGATTCCTCTGAAGGAGGCTGATCTCGTGAAACCGGTGCTTTAATTGCACTGTCTTTTCCAATCAAACCCAAAGTGCTACAGGCCCGTAAACAAAGTCACAGACCTTCCTGGGCCTCTGCAGGGAATAACTTTGGCCACTGATTGATCTCAGTCCCCCACCTGCTGCAGGTCAACACTGCCTTCATCCATCCTTCTCTCTCAGCCCCAGCCTCACCCGCTGTCTTCACACACTGCAGTGTAAAGGCTCCTCTCATTTTGCACTGCCTGCAGGTCATCACAGCTGTGCTCCTCTTCCAGTCTGCCTTTGGGGAAGGCAGGGAGCAGCATCTACAGCCCACAATGCAAATCATGGCTGCAGCCAAGAAAATTATGATCACAGTTCACCCAAGACCTGCTGGATCTACCAGATCCTGCCTTCAATCTATTTCCCACTTTATTCAGTTCTTTCCTGTGCAGCCACCTCCACTCAATTCCCTGGCTCTTCTGCAGCCAGCCAGCTGGAACCTGCTCCCTTCCTGCTGCAGGGGGACAGATGGCACAAGGGTGCAGCACCTTTCAGATGTAAAGTCAAATGAAGTGGATAGAGCAGGTCTGGGCAAAGAGTAAGGGGCAGTGCCTTGCTGTCCCCTGGTACTGTCTCTCCTCCCTGCTGCAGAGGAGACTCTAATAAATGCCAGAAAAATCACAAGTACATCAACCTGACTAACCTGCCCTGTAGTGTTGGCTCATGACTGGCTTTCTGCATCCAGACTCCATCCTCTGTTGCCATTATCCCCACCTGGCTTTGTCCAAGCAGAAACATCTTCTGGCATCTCTTCAGTGTAGAAATACATTGCCATCACTCCCTGCATCTTGCTTGCCTACAGCTACCAGATCTTGGGGTTCAACAGGCTCTAATTGACCAGACTGAAAGATGGCCTGGCACTGACCAGGTTTTCACATGGGCAGAGGGTCCTCTTAGAAGGGCACAGCACAAGTGCTGTGCAGGCAGGGACACTGCTGAAGGAAGTCAGGGAAGTGGCAGACCTCTAGCAAAAGGCAGAGCAGAGGGAGAGGGAGCCAACTTGCTCCAGGCTTGATGCTTTGGGACAAAGTCTTCTATTTCACATATCTAGTGAATGTATCTTCCAGTCTGGTGTGGGGAAGAGATTGGTCTGTATTCCCTTCTCAGGTACACTGAATGTTTAACTTTTGCTTTTAATTTAATAAAATTGCTTTGATTATCTAATGACAGATTATATGGTGTCATGTGGGATAGCAGGAAAAAAGCAAATGTGCTTGGGTTTTGTTTTTTCTCCATTGCTTCTTCACATGGTGGAATGATAATTTTCCTGTTTGTGGAGGAGTTTGTGTCTGAACAGGCTGCATGCCTCTTTTTTCTAAATATGTCTTATTTTGACTTTTGTCTATTCCTGTCCACCAGTGGGTCAGGGAGCAAAACTGAGGGCACGAAACCCTTCAGGATTCACCGGCCATCCCAAGTGCCTAGTTCCAGGGAAGATTTTTCTCCAGGACTGGAGAAGGAGACACTCTAGGCCCAGCAAACTGAGGCAGTTTGCCCTGAATCACTTAAGTGCCACAGCTGAGAGCGAGCAGGCTCCGCATGACACGTTACACAACAGCCCTGGCTGTGCCAGCAGCTGGCTTGTCAGCCTGGGACAGCTCTGGACACGATGCCCTGCTTGGGCTAACCTCCCTTCTCCTGTGCCTCGTGCCGTGGTGTTCACCCACACTGGAGATCAGCTGGGAAAGGGCAATTCCCTTGTAGCGGGAGCAGGCTGCGGAGCAGAGGACATGCCCTTCCTCTGGAGCAGCAATGTTGTTCCAGGATATGAGACCCATATCCAGTTCTACCCTGGGGCAAAAATGTTTCTCATCACCTGCAGCACCTGTGTGCTGGTGCCTTTGATGGGTGCGTTCCCCTCCTCAGGAATTGCTGAGAACAGAGGCTATTCACACCAGTAATGTCTGTCCTGACAGTTCATTTGTAAATTCACATCGACCAAAGCAGCCCAGCATCGATCGTTCTGTCTGCCTGACATCCCAGCAACCAGCGGTGACATTGCTGCCGCCACGAGGTCGCATTCCCAGCTCCGGGAGGGCTGGGGCAGTGCATGGGAGCCCTGGCCTCTGGCATGCTCTGCTCCTAGCAGAGCAGAGCGCACCAAAGGGCAGCCACAGCTCCCTGGCCCTCAGCCCTGCAGGGCAGCTGCCCGTGATGGGCAGCACATCCCAAGCCCTTGGTGCCTGCTGACAAGCAGCCCAAACAGCAGCCACCAGCCGGTTCTGTGAGCCTCTTTGGTAAGTTGTTAAAATAACAGCCTTGCACAGTCCCCAGCAGCTCAAATGTGCAGTGATGCCAGAAATATGCCCATGAGTGAAATGTTTCTTCATTTAACAGGAGAGAACACAGTCCCGCTCAGAGGAGAACTTGATAACCGCTTGGTACAGGATTAGTTTTCCCACCTGTCTTTTTAAACCAGTAAACCATTTCCACTCCGTGGGAAAATAGCTGTTAAAAATGTTTTCCAGGTAAAACCATCCCTACGGGCGAGGAATGTGCCCAGCTCTGCTCACTTACTGCGCATCTGACCATTCCAGGCTATCCGTGAGCCGAGGTTTTACAGCTCTCCAGCACGGTGAGGCCATGGCGACACACAATGCGAGCTGGCTCCAGTCCATCCTGAATCTTTGGGCCCTGCTTCTGCTTTCATGTGAGTGTCTGGCTGCATGTCTGCGCCTTCTGCACAGTGGGGGGCTCGCTTTCAGTCTGAGGAGATTCAGTGTCAGCCCTGAGAGCACCCGTGGCCACTCTCATGCAGCTGCAGGATTGTTAGATGTCTTTAATTAAGTCGGTGAACTCTGCCAGTGCAGCAGATGCCTCCATTAACTGCTCAGCCACAGGCATTGTGCAAAACAGTAGCGCATGGGAGTGCACCAAAGGGGAGAATTGCCTTAGCTTTGATCAGAATCCCCTGCAGCACTGGCCCTTCACAGAGAGGCAGAGAGCTCCCTGCCTTAGGCTGCTCAGAAGTGCTGTCCTGCAGCGCACGCCCAAATTGGACGAGGCGCTTGAGTCTTGCCAGAAGCACCTACCCCTCTTTCTGTAACCCATAGCTCACCTTCCTTCCTTTATTTCTTTTGAGCAGAAAGTGATCTGACAGTCCAGGTTGGTCTTAGAGCACTTCTGCAGGTGAGACAGTGCTGGAGAGGAAGGGCTTTGTGCCAGCAGGTAGAAGTGTCAGTTCTCCTTGGGCCAGGGTTCTTATGGGAGCTAAGCTGTGTCCCCTGTTTGCTGCTGGTGGGCTCCAGGGAACAGGGGGACATCAGGACAGTGTCAAAGAAACACCTGGATTTGCAACCACTTTCTCCTCTGCTTGCAAACAGCTGAGCAAGGTCCTAAATATTTGCAGATTTCATTGGGATTTTGGCAAAACAAAGGCAACTAAGCCTCCAGCAATGTCAGAATACCCTCTTTCAAGTGTAATAAACACTAGAGACATTTAAAATGTACAGGCCTGTGAAGGTCTCCCAGTCCTAGTGACCCGTTCCAAGGGAGGCTCAAGGCCCCTGCTCAGTGCAGCTGGCACCCATCTCCTGCCCAGATAGGCTGAGTTTAATGGGTGTAGCCATTCCAGATCCAAGGAGGTGAGGGCACAGCTGGGACATAGTCATGTGGCACTGAGCTGCTGCAGGAGGGAATCACGGATGGGCAGGAAGGGCCAACACCACTGCAGAGACCAGGTGTGCACTGCAAGTCAGGGATCACCGTCAGAGGTTGTTCAAAGTCACAGTGCAACTCTGTGCTCTGCAGTTATCACCCATATCCCTTGGTCTGACCCATAAAGTGTGGAGCTGATCACAGCCAGACACCAGCAGCTTGGCTGCTCTTAAGTCCTTCTTGTTGGCAAGAAGCAAATGGTTCTCTCAGCACATCTTCAGGAGGGTGTACAGGATGGGGACACCTCTTTGATCTATCCAAGGACAGACCCCATAGGAACTGTCTGGGAATAATCTGGAGAACACAGGAAAACAAGTCTGTTTTGACTGTTTCTGACATAGAGCGATTGGGTATTGTACAAAGATAAGGCACTATGAAAATGACCGCTTGATTTCTGTTCTAACAGAAAGCTGTCTTCAACTCCCATTGCTGAGCAGAGCAGCAATAAAACTGCAATTTTCTTTGAAACATAGCAGGGAAACAAGTCCACCACCACACTCAGGAAACAAATAATGTAGCCACGGCTCAAGATAAATCTAAAGTTTAATTTTGGCCTAAAGATACGATTGTTGGAAAATAACAATATGCTTTCATATCTTTATTAACCAAAATTATATCTGCTGATTATTTTACAAAATGAAAGACGAAGTTTATCAGGGTTTTTTAAATCACTGCGTGCTTAGAAAGAAATGGGTTTCTGAATTAGATTAAGTAGTGTGAAGAAAAAAAAAAACAGCTAAAACCTGCCTATGCCACGGGCCACATGTACAAGCAGCTCAGTGTCCAGCTCCATTGGCTCTGGCACTGCAGGGGTGATCTGTGTCCACCTGTCTCACAAAATAGCAAAGAGCTGCACACTTGGAGCACTCCAGATCGCTTGTAACCGAGGCTGCTTGCCGGCTGCTCACACTCCCCGGAGGCTGCTGTCCGGTGCCAGGGTGCCCGGGTCCCATTTATCAAGGCCAGCGGTGTCTGGAGAGGAGCTCCACATGGCCAGGGGATTGTTCGGGGGAGCCTGGTAGCGAGCCCACAGCCCTACTGGGAGCCGGCCTGACTCGCCCGGAGCTGGTGGCCGCTCCCGCCTGTGCGCTCCGGCCGCAGCAAACCTTTGGAAAGCAGTGAAATCTCACAGCGGACCAAGGCTGCCGGCAGCGCCCGCGGGCACCTGGCTCACCCTGCCGCGCAGGGCAGCCCGCGGGTCACCCTCCCACGCACCCGGGAGACACAGCCATGGGGGGACACAGCCATCGAGGGGCATGGCCATCGCGGGACACGGCCACCAGGGCACACAGCCATCGGGGCACGACCATCGCGGACACAGCTATGCGGAGCTACGGCCACCGCAGGGCACTGCCATCGTAGGGCATGGTCACCGGGGGACAGAGCCATGGGAAGGTCTGGCCATCGGCGGACAGCGCCATCGGGCGATGCAGCCATAGGGGTACCGCGGGCGGTGCTGCGGGACCGGGGCGGGGCGGGGCGGG
>VZRN01006528.1:414755-575162 GCA_013397935.1 Dasyornis broadbenti
CTGGACGAGGCTCAGGCGCTCGCCCGCAGCTGCGCGGGCAGACCCGACTTCCAGCCCTGCGACGGGCTCTCGCTCTGCGCCACCCACAGCCACGGCCGCTGCTTCCGCCTGCACTGGTGCTGCCACCTGGGATGGTGCCACTGTGAGTGAGGGGGCGAGGGGGCGGGCGGGGGGTGCGCGGTCCGGCCGTCCCGAGTGTCCTGTCGGTCCCTGCGCGCTGCCTCACCGCCCGTCCCATCCCGTCCCGTCCCGTCCCGTCCCGTCCCTTTCCGTTCCGTCCCTGTCCGCCCGCCCCGTCCCGTCCCGTCCCGTCCCGTCCCGTCCCGTCCCGCGGCCGGGAGCAGCCCGCTGTCCATGCCGGGAGCTGTCCGTGCCGAGGCGGCCACAGTGGGACCCTGACCTCGGGCGCTGCTCCCGGCGGGGCGGCAGCGGCGATGCCCGGAGAGTTCCCTCGGGGCCTGGGGTCCCGGCGCCCCTCGCCTCCGGGGCCGGCCGGAGGGTGGGCTGTGGCATTAGCTGCTGCTTGGCATCGCTGTCCTTCGCACCAGCCACTTCATTCTCGGTGCTAATGGTTTTCTTTTTACAGGCATAAACCCTTTTGAGCAGAGGTAACTGCTTTAGGCTATATATAGCAGATAGCTTCAAAATCCAGTGTTGAGCCAACTCTGGTGAAAAGGTGCCCAACGACTTTAATATCTGTATTCAAGATCCTGATGTATCTAATCATGGAGGCTGAGATTGAACTGTGGATGTCCAAACATAGTTTGATGAATAATTAATCACATAGAGCCTTGAAGAGCAGGCTTTCCCAGCAGCGTGTTGATGCGAGGTCAGGAAATGGTGATGGAGCCGTGCACTTGGGTCATGTTGTGTTCTGGAGATCTTAATGCCTGGATGGTCAGATTGACACTGGACCCTTATATGAGGGTTACTTGATGCTGCTGAAAGTGTCCCTGGACTCCTGACATCCCATTCTCCTTTTAAATCCATTGCCATTGCCATCTCTCCTTGTAATTTAATCTCCTACACAGATTCCCCTTCACACACACTTTCTGCAAATTTTGTTTCACAGGAGGAAAAGGGGCTGCCCCAAAATCCACCTTTTCTTTGCATACAAGCTTCTATATCAATTAAATACACATTTCAGGAATTTTGCCTTGATTTGGGGTATGTTTGAAAGCAGTTCAGGACAATGGGGTTTTTTCTGTCTCTACCCTCAGTACTGTGTGGCACAACTGCTATGTGAGAAGGTGCACAGGGACAGGGATGTCTCACTGGCATTTTATCGATAACACAAAGGCCCTCAAGTTATGACCTAGATTCTTCCTTACATTTCTCTGGTCTCAGTTATTTGTGGTCACCATCAAGATACATAAGCTTATGAGCACCCTGGAGTACAGATCAGAACTCAAAGTGGTGCTTCATAAACTGGAGATGCTACCCAAAATCAGCTGGGAATGGTCCTTAGATGGGGAAGTCAAACATGGAGCTGGGAAGACCTGGAGAAGCGACATTGCGGACAGGGATCTGGGGATTAGGATGGATCACAAAGTGCCTGTGTGTCAGCAGCAGGAGGTCTGTGTGGCAGAAAAGCCAAACCCAGAACCCCAGCCTTCGCTTTGGGATGCATTACCAGGAGCATGGCAAGTGTGCAATTTAATTAGTATCTTCAGCTCAGTGGTGAGGAAACCAGGCTGATGGGCTGAGCTCTGAGCATTGCACTTTATAGAGCTGTAGGAGAACTGGGGACGAGATCAGGGAGATCAGCTTAGAAAATACGCTTTACAAGGGGGTACAAAAGGAAAGCGCTGTTTGGGCTGTAAAAGATTGAGGGAGGAAGAAAGGAAGGGAGGAAGGAAGGAGGGATGATGAGCTTTGCAAAGTGCAAGGTAGCCTTGCAGAGAAGCTGTGTTCTAGTCCCATTCTGCACAGACGTGGCAGATTGCCGGGTATACCTTACCTATGACAAGGAGCATTTAGGTTCGGATATTGGAAGACATCATAACTAGAAAGAGCAGTGAAGCAGGGGAACAGAGAGTACTCTGATGACTCCCATGACTCCCATGGTCCTTCAGGGAAGACTTAGACTGGTGTCTCTTAGGCATTGCATGGAGCTGCTTCCCTCTTGGAAAGACCACTTGAGATCCCATCCAACCCTTTGCTTCTGTGTGGCAATAGTAAGATTTAAAAATAGTTACAGCATTTGCAAGAAGCACAGATTTCCTTCTCAATTCCTCCTTTATGGCAAAGGAAACTTTAAGATACCTTTGCCTCATGAAACCAGGATTTAAAAGGAAGTCACACACTTCATTGCCTTGTTTAATCTTCTGAAAGCCATAGAGAAGCATGCTCCCTTCTTGCCCCTCATTTCCTAATGCAAATTTCGGAGCTAAGGATCTCTTTGTATCCCGCTCCTGTGGAATGAGTTGAGTTGGATTTACAAGGGGTAAGAATGAGGTCTATAATGGGAAATTGTATAGAGGTCAGAGATGTAATTAAACAGCATTGGGACTTATCTTCCATAAACACAGTGCTGTAATACCAACTTGGGAATCCTCAGAGGGTTCTTGAAAGTGCTTTTCTGTGACTCTTAAGAGCTGTATTGGGGTACAGGAAGCTCTGCATCAATTAAAAAGGCCATCAAAGTATTATTTTCCATCAGTGGCCAAGGTCCTGGAGAATGTCAACTCAGTTAAAGTGCACTTACACTGAGAAATTACAAAAACTCACCATGCCACGATGAGTAGATTGTCTCCTCATGTGTATTCAGGATCACATCTGCTTACTTCAGTGACAGGAGCAATTTAGCGTTGCAGAGCCACTTGGCTATGGAAGGAATAATTGAGAAAGAACCCAGTCTGAATTCCCTAAAGCCGTTGTGGCTGGCATGCTCGGAAGTGAGCAGTACTAAAGGCGCTCTTTACCTCCGATGTTTCTCTGTCCATAAAATGGCAATAATAGCTGGCAGGGAGATCAGAGACTGTTCAGTGTATCCAAACAGCTCCGAGAGCCTAAGCTGCCCTGGGTGCCTGGATGACTTCTGTGTCTAAGCCTGGAGTTTATTTTGGGTCATTTTCAGTCTGTTTCGGGCTTGGTGGGGAGCAGATTTCCCTGTGTGGTGTTCCTCTAATGCGCTCCCGTGCCTGGGGAGCTCTGAACCCAGGCACAATCTCCATAAGAGGTGCATGAGAAACGTGCAGGACGGGTGTGCCTGGGGAGGCTGGGATGGGAGGGTGGTGGGGGTGCCTCGGGTGTCACTGGAGCCGCAGGGCTCTGCCCGGGAGTGCAGGAACACCTCATCCGTGATGCCGTAGCTGTCCACAGCACCCCTCCCCTGAGTGCTGCCGGGGAGCTGTGCCGACTCCAGTCTCCACGTGGAAGCAGGATGAGGGCTCACGCTTCGGAGTCCTTTTCCCAGCAGGGGAGAAGCCATTGGCCCAGGAGGTGTTTTTGGCTTCAGCCCGTGTTTGTCCCACTACACATTTCTCCTGCTCGCACCGCACCCCGGGTGCATTCCCTTTGCCAGCCCCCTGTTCACCTTCCTCCCCTCCCCTCTGACAGCCTTGTGAGGTTTTGTTTATTAGATGCAAGCTGAGAGCCTTAAATTACTCCGATCTACTTTTTCCAGAGCCAGAGAAAACATGCCAGAGGCAGGTCTGCAGCAAGGTGCCTGCCTCCCTTTCCTCACCTCGGGATTTCCACTGCGGCTCTGATTTGCACTGATGCTGGCTGTGAGGCTGCTTGGCTCTGAGATGGTACCTGTTTCTGTCACAAGGGATCAGGTCCTTGGAATTGCATCTGTCCTCACCTGACAGCAGGACTTTGACTGTGTTTTGCTAATTTTACTTCCTAAGAATTAACTGTGAGAGAAAGCATCACGCTTGATACAATTAGGAGAATTCTCTTGCAACTGGGTTCATTTGTAATCTGAATATCTTGCATTCTGTTAAACATCCTGCAAAACCCTCGGTACATTATGCTGCAATTATCAATAATACATGATGAATTGTGGTTCCACAGCAGTTGCATCAATAGACAGTAATTGTGCCACCTTATATTAGCCTTTCTATGCTTTCTTCCCCACCCTGATTCAGCATCAAAAGAGCAAGCTTTTAGCTCCTTAAAGCCTCTTGCATGTCTTGTACTGAAAAGTAAATGCAGCAAATAAATTTCAGTTCCACCACTTTAACAAGGTTCAGCTGTTTGGACCCTTTACAAGAAAACAAACCAAGCGTGGGGAAAATGTGAGGTCTCCATTGGGTGGCCAGGAAGGGAACACAGTTGCTCAGGCAAGGAACAAGATCGTGGTGGCAATAAAGGTTTTAAAAAATACACCTGCTCCCCAGCCTTGCGGTTTGCTAGGTGGTAGATGGCACTTTTAGGTGTGCCTTGGATTAGCTTCCCACTCCCTGGCGTGCATCACAAATTGTGGCTCTGTTAGGCTGGAGTTTGCAGCCAGACCTGGCAGGTTCTGTGTGAGGTCAGGCAGGCCTGGCAAGAGATCCAAGGAACTGTCATTTTTCAGCTAAGAGGAGGAAATGGGTTTGTGTGATGGGTGGCACAGCACAAAGGGCTCATGTTTTCTGGGTGGTTTTGGGGAGAAGGGCTTCTCTAAGTTTGGCTATGCCAGCAGTGTTCTGGGGATGTAGAACCAGAGCATGTTTACATTTATTGTTCACCTGAACAGGCAGCCCAGGGTTTCTCTTGGTTCTCAGAGCTCCACTTCTTCCTCACAATGTCTGAGGGCACCCAGCAGAGACTCAGCTCATGTGGCTGGGGTCTTATCAGTCCCAGCTGTGTGCTGGCCAGGGGAGGGGGTAATCCCTTATCCATTGCCCACAGCTGCAGCCAAGGAACGAGGCAAATCAGCACAGTCACTGCACCTGGATGTGCTCTGAGCAGATACTGCTGCTCACATTCTTCTCTGCTTGAATCACCAGTGGTTTTCTTTTATAACGTTTTAAAATGAAAACATTTGTTGTCTGTCCCACAGTGCTGGTGAAAGCTCTCTGTCGAGGCCATCCTCGATTAAACCTCTTCCAGGGAGGATGATGTGGTGTGTCTGTGGCAGCTCCTGCCTGCTCTCTGGCAGGTACACACCTGGCCCAGGTGCAGGTATTCTCCCCTGCCACACAGTGATGTGTGCAGCATTTCAGGAGATCTGTGCACACCCGCAGCATTTCCGAGATGTCTCTTTCCCTGTCCAGCGACAGAAGCCATCAGCAGGGCCTCTCCCAAGCCCATGTAATTATTCAGACCCCAGTCTGCCTGTGGGAGCTGTGGACAGGGAATCAGTGAGGGAGCCCTGCTTTCCTGTGACACAGCTGCTAAGTGAGCTGAGGTGGTTAGGGGAAGAATTCAGGTGCACCCTGATAGGCTTTGGGGGTCTTGCCGGAGCTGTGCCTGCCTGCAGCCAACATCTGTCGATCCCTGCGTGTTAGAGGAGCAGCCACAGCCCTGGGGTGCTCTGCAGCACAGCATGCACCATACATCCCCAAAAGCCACGCTCTTGTTCCAGTGGGTTTTCCTTACGTTGGTTTTTGGTGGTTACAACACTCGTTGCCACATCCAGGAGGGAGCAGAAGGGCAGTAGAGCTCCGGAGCTGCGTGTCCCTGCCTGTGGATGTGATGTGGACTGGAGCTCACTGGAAACAGCCAGCCTGGCAGTGGTGATGGCAACTTGAATTTCTAGCAGTACTGTTCCACAGGGCAAAACCACAACCTGATGACTGATTTGTTGGATAAGCAGGGAAGGGGAGTTGTAACATGCTTATGTTGGAATTCTGAGTGTTTGGAGGAGCTCATACGTTTTTCTTCGTGGAAAACTCTGTCTAAAGTGGAATGAAGCACTGAGGCTAGGAATTCCAGGGCTGAGAATTCCCAGAGAACACAGCTTGATCTAGAAGGAGAATGACCACAAATCCTGGGAGAAATAGGCATTTTTAATTTACTTCTGCTGTGAAAAGGATTTGAACATTCATCCTGTTAAGTCCATCTATCTGGACAGAATGTTTGTGCACAAGCAAGGCTTTATGCTGAGTGCCAGGCAGGAGCTGCAGAAAGGTGGATGTTGCAGCTTGTAATGGGAAAAGACTTTTAATGAGGATTTGTTGCCTGTGGCTGTGCAAGATCTTCTCTTCACCTGTATTTTGAAGAGCTATGATATTCCAGCTTCATTTCACTAAGCTGTACACAACCAAGGAAAGAATGTCAGCTTAATATATTCTGAAGTGTTACTGTAAGGGCAAACACCGCTAGCTTTTACAGGTGCACCATCCCAGACCTGGATGGCATTTTGTTCCTCCGGTTTTAGTTATAATCTGGAAATCACAGTATGAATGTACTACTGATGCTGTATCTCCAGAAGAGAACACACCCATGTTGATTCATTGTACCCTGTGGGAATGTCAGCGCCTCTGGAGGAACCTGCTGGCATTCATTTTGAATCCTTAATATAATGTTTAAAGACATGCATGTTCTATTATTATTATTATTAACAAAGGCCCAGATATCACTTAATAGAAATAGACCACAGGAAAATCTCTGAATTCAAGCTACTTGCTCAGTGTATCTCGTAGGACTAACTCTTCTACAGCTCATCCGGGATTGAACAGAAATCACTGCACTTCTTTCTCCAGAAGTCTAAGAAAAAGGGACCTCTGTACCAAAATGCTTCCTGCCAGCCAAAAACTCCTTGTTGTGCATGACTGTGAGGCTGTTTTGTAATCTGTCTGTCCTCCTGAGAGGCATAATTCACAAAGCATTATATCTGCTTGCCCCAAAGTCAGTGATCTGCTGGTAAGAGCCTCTGAGAGTCTCAGATAACTGACCCTTTCATCTATGGTTGCTTGAAGGGTTAAGTGCTGGTTTTGTGAAGCCTCAAAGGACAAGGCTGGGGATGTTTCCTACCAGAAGCAAGTACTTGTGAAAGAAAAGTTCATCAGTCTTGTGTCTCGTCAGCTGATGGGGTTGCCTGTGAATTCAAGGTGTCCTGAATCCTGCGTGGTGAGGGCTGGGCCTGTGCTCCTGCTCAGAGGGCTTCCTGCTGGTGACAGGCTGCTGGCACTTTTGTCACTGCAGAGGAACAGCCTAAAGATAAAATCCTCATGGAGCACTGTGCCTGTGGTGAACGTGTGGCATCCTTCCTGGACTCTGCAGGTGAGGGAATCTGTTTGCCAGCTTGAATCTGCGAGCCTGCTTAATGCCAGTGCCCGGTGCAAAAGCGCCTGCTGTCACATCGTCCTTCCTCTCGTGCTTCTTGATGGATGTTTCATGTGTCTTAAATGGCAGCCCATGGTCATAGCCTTGCATTGTCCCATGAGACTGAGTCACAGGATTGTCATCGCTGTGACTTCCACCCTGCAGGTCTGCAGAGCTGACACTGCTCAGGTCTGCTGGAAGCACTGAAGAGGCCTCTCAGGTGCTTGGCACAGGACCTCCAATTTCCTGGCAGCACCTGTGTGCTCATCAAGAACACGTTTTGTCTCTGCTCGTGTTGCTGCAACCAGCAGAGCCGGGCTTGTAGAGCAGGGGCATCTTGGGGTGTTCTTATGTAATGGCTCTCGATTTAACCAGTGCTGCTGTACACTTCATGACTCACTGCCAGCCTTGGTAACTTCTGCACACTGGGGAGGCTCTACTAGAGATTTGTGTTTCTACAGAGGATAAAAAGCAAAATGCTTTACTCACAAACAGTGTAAGATGTTCCCAAACGAGAGCTGTGACAGTGTGGGCTTAGCTGCTGATGGATGGCACAAGCTTATACTAATGCAAAAGCTGGTTGACAGTAGATTGGATTCCAGGTAGAGCATCTCTCTCTCTGCATATAAAGTGACCCTGGTTTAATGTCTTGTGGTTTTTCTTTCAGCACCTCCATGAATTTATCTGCCCACAAGATACAGAGTATGTTTTCATAATGGCTTTGATTCTTTCACTAATCAATTTTTATGTAGTGACTGATCACAGAACTCAAGAAGTGCAGTTGGTGCAATTTGGAGATGTTTTTGCCAATAGCTGAGTATATTCACATAGATGGAAGTCAAAAACCTACTGAGAAAGTGAAAACTGATTGCTTGGCAACTGGGCCTTGTTTTTAACATAGCCATACTTTAATTTGGGCCGTGTAACAGTTGGAATTTATACATAACCTATGTTGTAAAACAGTTTCAACAAGAGGCATGCATTTGTATTCTTGCTCTCACTGGTGGCTGCGGAGCTCGAGAGCCCACACGTCTGCTCTCGAAGCTGCTTGTTTGCTTGTGTACTTGCACCCAGCCCTAAATGACTCCCTGCTGTGCCCAGCTCTGTGCCAGGCTCTGTGTCTGTCCCTGCCGCACGTGATGTTGCTGGTGGAGCACACCTGCCCCTGTTCCAGGCAGGGTGCTTGGCTGTTTCCTGCTGTGTAGCTGCCTGGTTGGATTTCAGTGCTTTCCTGAGCCCGAGCCCCACTCCAGGTGTTTGCACTCACTCACTCCCATGTGCCCCTGGTCCTTGGTGAATCGCTGGGACCACACCAGGTGTGCCAGGATGGACTGACGAGCTCTTACAGCCTTCCTGCAGCCCAGCAGCACTAGCCCAGCTCTAGGCAGGGCAGGTGGAAGGAGACACTCACCTTTTTGCTTTGTTTTTTCCTCCCTGTGCATTAGACCTTGATCTACTGGCACAGGAGCCATTCTCCAGCTGGTCCTGTGGGATTTTGACTCTCTGGAGAGGGCGATGCTCTCACCTCTGCCAGCACTGGCTCACCCTGCCACAGCACAGAGCTGTGTGTGCTCCTCACTGTGCTGTCCAGGTGCTCCCAGTCACTTGCCCGCAGTGGCACTGTGTGGCACAATGGCTCGACATGATGCCCACCTGCTCCACCTCCAGTGGCGGTACTTGGGCTTCTATTTATTCACTCAGAGCATTGCTGGATCCCACACCCCTCCAAGGGGAGGGTTGGTGCCCACACCTGCACACAGCAGCTTCATGTGGTGATATATTTAGGGTGTGAGCAGGGAGAGCAGTCCTTGAAATTTCCCAGAAATGGATTCTCTAGAGGCTGGTGATAGAAATACCTCAGTTGGAATGGAGTGTGAATGGAGATGTGCATGAGGCACCAGGAGCAGCGCTGGGCTGAGGGTTAAAAGAGCGTGTTGGGAATAAGGAACCTGTTCCCAGCACTGAAGCTGAAGAATGTGGTGGTGTCCAGCCTGAAGGCTCCTGCTCCTGCACAGCCACCACACAGATGATGTGTCAGCAGGAGATCCTGGGCTCTGGCCACAGGGAAGGAGCAGCACAGGTACAGCACATCCCATGGGCCATTGTTTCTCCTGTCAGCCACCAGGAAGACGCTGTGGCCAGAGAGAGGTGTCTGTTCCAATCTGCAAAACCCAACCTCCTGCTCCAGCTGTCCCCTGTGGGGCAGAGTGCAGGTCTTTGGAGAGGACTTTTCCTTCAAGGCCCTGGTGAGCTGTTCTGATTATTTGAGAACTCCCAAGAAAACATTCCATCATATGCAGAGACTCAGGGTGCCCCCCTGCAGCATGTACCACACACCTGGAACACAAGTGGATCTTGCATCTCCAGTCCCTTTGATTCCCAGGCAATGCCATGGGGTTTTTTGGGTAGTTTGACACGGAGCTGTGCTTATCTTGCTTTGTTGCCATATCAGTGCACTGACTGGCTGCATGGAAACCATGGGCTGCTGAAGCTTGAGCAGATGGTGCACAGGGATGGGGTTGTAGAATAAATATTTAGCACTAAGCCATTTTTTGCTATTTTCTCCACTGAATTTTAAAAATATCTAGTGTAACTTGGGGGATAAAATTTCTCAGGGGAATGTGCAAGAAGTGGCTGTTCTGGCCTTTGAGGGTGGCTTTGGAAGGCATGTGGGAAGGTGAATATCCTTGGCTTCAGAGCTTGGGTAGTGTTGCCCAGCTGCTGTGCCGGCAGAGGTAACCAGGGCTGTGCCACGCTTTCCATGCCTGTGCTTCCATGTTTTCGGAACCCGGCACAGAGCTGCGGTTACTAACACCTGTGGTATGGGTGACATTCTCCAGGTACTGAAAGGGCTCCTCCAGGACACACGTGGAGTGTGCTGCTGCTCACTGCCCTCTTGGGTGTTGGTATTCTGTTGGTATTACAAAGGTTCGTGGGCAAATACGGCCCCTTTAAGAGGTTTAGGGCTGCATGAAACGTCTCTCAGGCCTTCAGGGTTGCTTTTTGTCTAAGTCCAGTAAATCCATGTAAGCAATGAGAGGAAAGAGCAGGGATGATGGAGAAAGCTCCAGGGTCTGTTTGCATTTAAGCATTACCTGCTCTTAAGCTGATGCGCACAGAAACTCCTGAAAGGCTTAGACAGCTCACAGCATGTATTGTCATGATCCTTTTTGTATTTAAAACAGATCAAGACAAAAGGGCATTAAAATATAAATTTGATGAGGAAAAACTTTCTGATTTTTTTCCTCCTCTGTGTTGGTTTCCTGTGAAAAGCACCGAGTCAAGGGCTGGCACAGCTGTCTGGCTGTACAGCAGGGAGGGAACACCTCTCCTCCACATGGCAGCTGAATGGAATTGCTGCTGGGCAGCCACTGCCAAAACATTGCTGGACTGGTTCTTCCCTGTGCTTGGATGCGGTCTGGAATGGGATGGATTCATTTGTGCTCAGATGGAGGTGCTTCAGTGAGAAGGAGCCCTTTGCAGGGGTACATTTCTGCTAGGGCAGAGCCTGCCAGCCCTTCCTGCTGCACTTCCAGCCTGCTCAGGTCCTGGTGTGTGGCTTCTTTTTCTGTTGTTCCTTTGCTGGGTTAATTTGTGCCCTTGGAGTCTCTTCTGTGATCCCTTACTGGGCCTTCTAATTCTGCCAGGATTCCTGTAGGTATGCGGAATGTTCTGTTTGCATTCCCTGCGCTAGAAATCTGTTTGAGCAGTCTCACTGCTTTTTCAAAGTTGTTTGGACAAATTGCAATGCAAAAATATCACTTACACTGAGGTGTTGCACATCTTTATCTATGACAGGCTTCTTCAAGGTGGACAAGCATTTCAGTTATGCTTCATTATAACCACCAATGGCCCAGTTCAGCTCTACTTGAGCTTGCACTGTAAATCTGGCAGTGCCTCAGTGTCCTGAAATGTTTTCCATTTCCTCTGGTGGCTCATTCCACGTCTTCTGTTCGCCATGCAGCCCATGATGTTTTGCTGGATATGACATGGTGTCTATTCCATGCATCACAAAGAAGTGCAGACTGGGTGAGCAGTGGGGTTTTCCGCATGTGCCACCTGTAAATATGCTCCATGTTTCTCCTTCCATTTGTTCTTGCCCCTCTGGAAAGGTTAGTACTGTGCTCTGAGTGTAATTTGGAGTTGTGATAGTCCTTGGTGAGTATTTATGGGTAGGGCAGCCTTTGTTTGCAAGGGTTTGTTGTTCCAAGCTGTGCGTGTAACTGGAGAGAGGAGGAGGAAGGCCAGAGCAGTCATTTTGTCCACTGTTCAGCCAGCAGGGCTGAAAGGCAGCCACCACAGGTAGGTGCTCAGCCCAACAACACAGTTCCCACTGGAATTCTACTCTCCTGAGCACTTGGCAACAACAGGTGTGGTGGGCACCTTCAGCAGGCTGAGGGTGCTGAGTGCCCTCCATAAACCTGTCCAGGGTGTGCAGCGAGCTTTGCTTTTGTCTGTAGAGGACGAAACCCTCCCCTGCCCCAAGGTTCTGTAGTGCCAGCAGTGAATCCATGCCTGGTTCCTTCCCGTGCCCTCGGGCTGAACTGGCAAACCTGTGCCACCCACTGCCCTGGGGACGCTGGAAACCCAGGTGGGCGTGTGACAACCTTTGTGCTGTCCTGGGGGCACTGTGCCAACACTGGCAGCAGGGCACCACTCCAGCTCAGAGCTGTCAGCACGTGCCAGACGCTTCCGTAGGCTGCACAGCGCTGCACGTGCACCCGGCATTCCCAAACAGCCAGACTTGGCTCTCCTGCCACACCCAGCAGATGCGGAACGAGTGCCACCAGAAGAGCGCTTGGTTGTTCTCAATCGCTTGCTGTGAGGAAAGGCAGTGCTCGAGAAGCTCCTCTCCAAGGTTTCCACACATGGAACAGCTGTGCAGGGAGCTCCCCCTGGAATAATGCAGAAACCCCCCCCAAGGCAGTGCTGTCTCCTGTCACACATGCATTATGAATGCTTCCTTTGCCTCAGTCCTTCAGAGCTGTTTGCTATTTAATTAGAGGGGTTTTATGCTCTTCATAGTGGGACCAATTCCCCTCCTGTGTGAGCTGAATTTTTTGGCAGGGTTGAGTGTGGCAGTAGGAAAGTCTGGCACAGCTGGAGTGAGAATCCCGTTGGACTCCACAAGGGAGGCTCACTGGTGCTGTTATGCAGGTGCAGGTTCAGGCAGCACCGAGTCCCCAGCGTTTAGGGAGCCACCCCCTGCTGTTGAACAGGACACATCACAGCCTCACTGGGGGCCTATGGGGCCCTGGAGTCAGAGCTCCAGCCTCTCTGGAGCATTCACCACAGCCACAGGCATGGAGATTCCACTGGGGTCAGAGCCAGTTCACCTCCAGCCCACCTCTGCTTGGGACTTGCCCAAGTGCTCAGCCCACACAGGAGCAATTCGTAAGCTAAGCCAGGTCACGTTCAATAGCCTGCAAGTAGCAGGTCTTCCTTAACCTTGCTGATTTTTGAGATAGATAAGCTGGCAAATGTGTAGAAATATTTGTGCCAGCAGCTGCAGGGGGAAGAATACATTTGAAAAAAAGCTTTTATGTTTCAGTTAATAGACGTCTAAATGCCTTGCATGCGAACAAATATCTGTGGTATGTATTGCTGACTTAGACTTGTAAGATCCACAGCTCTCTCCTACCATTTTCTGAAGTGCAGCACAATTTGTGGTGTTATTTATTAGGACTAAGTCCTCCAAAGTAGCATTTTGAGAGGGTAAAACTTGACAATTTGTTATAAGAAACCTCCCTCCTGAAGGTGGACTAATTTTTTTTTTTCAATATGCCAAGCACATTAATGAGTGTCAGAGATAAAGCAGAGTGCTGGGATGGAGGGAAGTGGAGAATAAAATCTTCCAGCAGCACCTCTGCTTATTTCATGGTTAAGTTATTTTGTATTAGCCACGGAAACTGCTGCTGTGTCCGTTTGGTGAGGATGCATGCAGACTGCCCAATTAGCAAAACATCAGAAAGAAATGGCCTCGTGGCTTGTTTGTCAAGGCTTGATAGTTCTGCTTATCAGTGCCACAAACATGAAAAAATTTCAAAGTTGCCCGAGTTTGCTGGAGATGTGCGGGTGATGATAGAGCTCACTGCTCTGCTGGAGCCTGCCTTAGCCTAGCAGGCTCACTGGAGGCATGGAGCCAAGGCCTTGGGGAACAGCGTCCACCCGATTTGGCAATGGAAATCCTATTGCTGTGCACAGAGCAGCAGGGAGATGGGCACTGCCCAGCACTCACTTCCTTGGACATGTTTGAATAGTTGCTCTGCAGTTGAGTATGGGCTGCAGCGTGTGCCAGGTCCCTGAGGATTTGGTTTGTGTGCTGGCACAAGGGTCAGCTGAAGAAAAGGAGAAACAATCGTCCCTTTCTCATCGTGCAAGGCCGCTGTCGCTGCGAGGGGTCAGACAGAGGAGCAGTGGTGGTGGGGGATAATTCCCCGAGCATGGGGCAGGCTCAGGGGGATAAATGGTTATGGGTACCTACAGAGCTATTTCTGAGGTCTCTCATTTCACCATCTCACCTATGATGCCAGTGGCTGTCATGGACAACTGAGACTGGCAGAATGGCAGTCATTCTGGCAGAGCCTGATTTCACACAGTCACTGTTTCCACTAGAGGAGCAGGCTCTTGTTTCCCCTGAGCCCTTTTGCCACGGTGGTGGAAGTGCAGAGCCAGAACTGTGACACCACTTCATAGCAGCTCTTACAGTGCACAAGGACTTCCTAGACTTCTGCAAATGCAGCAAATTTCACAGGATTTGGAGTCTGATTTTTGGATATGTGTTTGACACGTGCAGTATTTTTCCTTCACTGCCTTCCACATAGGCAGTGGTGGGGAAGTGACCCAGGAAACAATTTGGGATGCAGTGTCTTGTGTGGCATCTGTATTTGTGCAGAACACTGTCATTTACAGGAGCATTCATCAGCACAGCACAGTCACAGAGTTCTTCAGCTGACTTGGAAGAAATAGGCAGTAAGTTCTGCACTAGTGTATCAAATGGGATGGATCAGAATAGGTGCTCAAATTATTCTTTTATCACAGACTGTTGCCAGCTGTTCGGAGCCAGCAAAATATTGCTGTTGATTTCCACGGGTGTTTGATCAGATTGAGATGGATTATAAAAGAACCTGGAGACTTGCGCTTCTAGGGGCATTTTCTGTAAAAAAAACAGCCCTGGCAAGCCTGCAAGCTGCAGGGGTGGGGGGCCAATCTTATTTCTAAGCTTCTGCATTTATTTTTCATAGGCTGCATCGTGGCTGACGCATTCCCATGCATTATGTAGGGTGAGGAGTGGTAACCGAGGCTGTGAGCACAGCGTTGTCCATGATCCAGTCTGACAGTCCCAGCTCTGAGCACCTGGTCATGGTTTGAAACAAGTTTAATCTGTCTGAAATTGCCTCTAAGAACAGCTGAAACTTGACAAACTTGTACCAGAATTCTAAAGAAATGTAGAAATCAATTCATGTAGTGAATTCTCTTTGTTGTGTGTTGGCCGATTCCTGCTTTACCCTGGCAGAGCTTGTCCTTGGAACGTGAGGAACATTTCAGCCCCTGTGGGGTCACACACAGGCTCTGAAATCCTGTGCTAAGGGAATGGGAATTAGGGCTCCTGCCCTGGAATTAGTGCCAGCGGGGCAGTCTAGAGACACGCAGGGAGCTGCTGCAGTGAAAACACAACCAGCTGAGCTCCCAGCAACACCTCAGCTGCCGTTCTTCTTTTCCCAAAAGGGGAAAAATAAACACCAAAAAAGTCAAACTGAGGAGTCTTTGTTTTACCCTTCCATGCCCGTGCGGTAAGCTTCCTTGGCTTAAATCCATTATTTTCTACTCCCAACATCCCTCAGCCTTCTGCCAGCATGTGGTGACTGCTTTACGTGGAAAAACAGTCCTGTTGTACAGACACCTCTTTTCTTCATCCTGGTAAAATCTCCACTGGACCCTTCCTTGGACTCTTCAAATAGACATGGTGCAGAATTGAGTTGAGGAAATGTTTTTCAGTGTATCGTCTTTCAGACAATATCTGGTTTTATTTTATCATTGCTTGTCTTAGGAACCCACACAGAAGCACTCCAAATCTCTGGATAAATAGAACATCATGGTTTCAGGCAAGGGCAGGCTGCACTTCAGTTTCCATAGGCTGAATTTATCAGACACTATCCCAGCCAGCAGCACACTAATCATCAGCTGTGGGGCTTTGCAAGGCAGTGGCATATTTAATGTTCACTAATTTCACAGAAGGATTTCTGGGAAGCAGCAGATGGCAGGAAGCCGTGGGCTGCTGCTGTGGCTGTGAGGGTGAGGAGCTTCCTAGGGAAGTTCTGTCCACAAGATTTGAGAAACCTCTGAGAGACCCCATCACTCAGAGCCCGCCAGAACCAAGGATCTGTGCTGGAGGAGTGAAAGCTGTGCTCTGCCTCTGGCTGGAGCATGCAGCTGCTGGATGCCAGCACCTCATTCCTCTGAGTCACAGCAGGTTTAGAAACATCACCGTGGTAAGGAGATGGCAAGAGGACGGCTTTGTTTTTTTCTGTCATCCGGCCATAAGCAGGCAGGGGGAAAGGGAAAACGCTTGATTTGTTGTCACTGAGTTTTTCCCCGTGGCTGTTAACAATTACCATTCCACAGATCGTAGGCAGAAAACCCTGGATGAGGTATTCGAGGGGAGCTGGTCAAAGCTATTCACACACTTCCCTCTGCTGCCAGCTCTGTCTGCACTCCCAAGGCACACGGGTGGGCTTCTCCCTCGCCGTGCCTGCAGCCTCTCCCATGCTCCAGGGCTCTTCTTTCGGATCTGTGGCCTTTCTGCTGTGCTCCCTGTCCTTGGGCGACGGGGGTTGGAAGTCCCGGCCGACTTCCACACGAGTTGTTTCCCTTCCAACACAGAGCGGGGCGGGGAAAGCCTTTGCGGTGCTCGAGGTTCCCGGTGACGCCCGGAGCTGGCAGAGCACAGGCTGTGCGTGGGCCCCGGAGCGCCGGCATCGCCCCGGCGCCAGCGCTGCCAGAGCATTTCCAGGGCTGGGAGGGATTCCCAGCCTCGGCGGGGATGCTCTACTGCGGAGCGGCTTTGCAGACGGAGCGAGCATTTCCCTGGGGCTTGCAGCAACCTGGGCTTGTGAGAGGTGTCCCTGCCACGGCAGGGGGATCGGAACTCCGTGATCTTTAAGGCCCCTCCCAACGCGAGCCATTCTGCGATTCTCCAAAGGAATGGGTGGTTCAGGGAAAAAGGCTGCACCTACCTCTGAGCTGGAAGCTCACCTGCATTCAGTCTTCCTTGATGCAGGAGCTTTCTCCCCTCACCTGAAGAGCTCCAAGCACCCGCACAGCCCCTCCGTGCTTTGGTGCATTTGCTGCCTGTGCAAAGCAGGATTTGCAGCGCGTACAGCAAAACTCTTCCGACAGCCCCACTACTCACAGGGCTTCTGGAAATTTGTGCTTTCCCAGCGGATGAGCCCCTGGGGAGACATGAATTTTTCAGAGGCTTCATGCAAATAAAATGCAGCATTTTACAGTCTTAGGCATGGCCTCGGGTTTCTCAGTTTTTCCTGACATAGTCCCAATTTTCTGCTCTCTTATTTATTTCTTTTAGCGAAGATGTTCAGTTCACACTTTGTTCTGCTCAATATAACCAACATAATCCTATTTTCTTTCTACTTAACCAGATAATCAAGATGCCAAAAGCATTTCTATAGCCTGGAAATTCCCTTATTTTCTGCCTTAAAATTCTAATTGTAGTCATGTATGTACTTCTGGTTTATAATATGGAAAACCACAATTTAGTCCCCAGAAACGACGAACATGGAAACACGTGCAAGGAGACTCACTTGAATAATAATATAATAAGATTTTGATCATTATAACAAAGATGTAAGCTAGAACTGCTCTGTTCAGCAGGGGGGAAAAAAGCCTCTGAGAACCTTGCCAGTTTTTCTTCTCCTAGAAAGGGGTGTGAGCAGACTTGGCCTCTGTACCCCTTCATGGCTATGGAGTTGTGCCCCTGGAGTAAATTCTCCAGAGTTAGCGATGTCCTACAGCTGCCCTCAAAGCAGGGGCAGGGAGAGAAGCAGCACTGGGGTGCGGGAGGCTGTGCTCACCTGCAGCATGAGGTGTCAGAGAATCCATACGAGGAGAGGCCACAAAAGAAGCAGTGTCTGCTGCCAGCAGGGAACTGCTGGTGTTCCAACACCTCTTCAGTTCTGACTCGGAGACAACAACCTTTAAACGCTGCTGCTCTGTGTCCCCACAGGTAAATATGTCTACCAGCCCATGACCCCCGTGGAGCAGCTCCCCAGCACCGAGATCCCCGTCCGCCCGCGGGAGTCCCCCAACACCATCCAGATCTCGGTGTCGCTCACCGAGCACTTCCTCAAGTTCGCGCCCGCGTTCCAGCCGCCGCTGCCGCCCGAGGCGCCGCAGTTCTGCACCATCGCCGACCTGTTCATCGACAACTACCGCGTCAAGTGCATCAACGGCAAGATGTGCTACGTGCAGCGCCAGCCACCCGCCCCGCACAGGGCAAAGCCCGACGAGGCCTCCGTCCGCAATGCCTTAATCACAAAGGAGAGCAATACACCAAAACCAGAGCACTGCTCGTCCCCCTCCAGCTCCGAGGACTCCGGCATCAATGCGGTGGGGGTTCACTACATGGAGTCGTGTGATGAGGACACAGAGGGGGTGGCCGAGCTGAGCTCAGAGGAGGATTACAGCCCGGATAGCAGCTGGGAGCCGGACGAGTGCCCGCTCCTGTCGCCCTCGCAGTGCGAGATGGAAGTGATTGAGACTATAGAAACCACAGTGTGACCACAGAAGTCAGCATCGGCTCAGTCCACTTCCCTCTCAGTAATGTTGCTTTTGTAGTATTTCTATTTTCTGTTTTTTCTGACAATCCCCTTTTTCCAGTGCACTTGATATTTCAGATTCCTCTCATGGGAGCGCGGTCACAGGACTTATATATGGTGAACTAGCAGCAGCCTGAGCAATTTTAACACATTCTCAGCCTGATCAGCTCTCCCACGTCTGCACGTAAGGTAGTGACAAATCTGAAGACTTTTCTAGCAGAAATAGGCCCTTTTGTTGGTCTGGGTTACCCCCCCCACAACTTCTCACACGAGGACGTGCCCCTCGAGATGTTTCCACCCGTCTGGTTGTTGGCAGGGGGCCCTCAGAGCATGGGGGGCACACACCAGGAGCAGCAAACCAAGGTGCCCTTACTCTTTCTCCAACAGCTACACGAGGCTCCTCTGTCTCTGTCTGTCCTGGCGCCTTGTCTCCCTAGAGCTGGTGTGGCCCTTCTCCGAGGCTGTCAGCACCACGCTTCCAGCAGGTTGGAATGGCAGGCTACAGAATGCACAAAGTGCCTCCAACTTTTCTCCAGGCTATGCACCGAGCAGCTGCTGAGGTAGGCCAGGCTCTGAAATCTCCCAAGAAGGCAGCCCTTGCTCTGGAGGGGAATGTGTTGCCCGAATCCAGCTGGTCCCTGTTCTCTGCACGGACCTTGGGAAGGGGGTCTGGGCTTTTGCAGGTGGGCAGGAGGGGGAGCAGGCAGAGGTGGGGCACAGCCCTGTAACCAATACCACACCGGACTGGGAAGCACCAGGATAGGCAAAGGAAGCGACTACCTCCGAACACCCGCCCTCGGCTCCGCCTCTGCCTCCTCCTGGGCTCTTTGGTGCCGGACACTCAGGACCAAATGGCCTCAGAGCCTGCATTTGCCTGACGAATAACGAAGTTTAAACAAACAGAATTTTACCAGCCACACCACTGTGTCGGCAGAGCTTGGGGACAGCGTGGAGGTGCCCCTGGGCAGTGGCCCAGGGGCCCAGTGGTGTGTGAGCTTGTTAAAATACAGCCTAAGGTCATCCTAGTATGGGGAGAGGAGGCTCTGGCTCCTGCTCCTCCACTCGCAGCCCAGGAACAGGTTTGGAGCAGGGGTCTCTCACCCAGCTGGTAGTGGAGCTGTCTCACAGGAGGTTCAGTTTCAGCCCTGCTTGAAGGAAACAAAAACGTCACACTCAGATTCCAGCCAGCTCCACAGAGCTGGAGCCAGTAACTCCTGTGCTCCCGCAGCCTTACTGCCGCTCTTTGTGTAGTTGCTGTTTGCGTTTCAGAAGTCCCTGGTGAATCCAAGGCTGTATAAATGTGTACAGTTAGTGATTGATCCTAGAGTATAGTCCGTGGTAGAGGATGGCTCATCTCTCACTGTATCCTGACAATGTATTCCCGATTTTATACACTTTGTAATCAGTATCTTTAGAAGACATTTAGGCAACAGTGTGTGTCTGTGCACATGCGTGTGTCTAGGAGTTTCCATGGGTGGATATAAAGTAATGCTGTACTTTTTAGACTAAGACTTTCGGACAAAAATAATAGGTTTTATAGTTTTGATGACTTACATGAAAATGTGCAATGCTTGTGAAATGAGGAACTTGGGCCATTGCATGAACAGATACATTCTCACAAGGCACCTGAAAATACTCTGTTTTTCTGAGGGCATTTAAACAAAGGCTGTAGTAAAACTAAATAGGATTTATTTCTTTTTTTAAGGGTGGGGTTGTCTTTCTTGGCTAACTAAGGTTTCTAACAACATTTTGGTGTCTTTGGACCATTCAGACACATTCCATAGATAGAACGAAACATTATGTATAAACCTACAGCATTTATTCATATTTAACCTTTCAATTGTAATCTGAGTGGAGAGCTGAACAAGCACACTCTCATGCCTGGCCTGTCTGAACTTCCCTCCCAGAATGAGGAAGGCTCTTCCTCCCCCGGAACAGCTTCTTCTTTCCAGGTAGGATGGGTGGGCTGGCACAGCAGGGCCTTTCCCAAAGGCAGGGTGCTCCTCGCCAGCTCTCCCTGGGGCATTGCGGGCAGGGAAGGTGAGCAGGACCCTGACCCAGCATGAGCTCACCTTGTTTGCAGGCAAGCAGAAGCCACAGCCCTGCCTGGGCACCGGCTGGGAGCACGGTGACCTCAGCAGGTGCTGGTGGCAGAGACTCCACAGGACCCACAGGGTCCTGTCCCCATCAGGATCCATCCTTTCTTAACTGTAAGTAATTAGCAATACCCACAAGCTGTGAGTGTCTCCTACCCAGGATTTGTTCAGATGTCTTAAGCACAATAAGCTGCCTCTTCCTTCTGTTGTTCCTGGAAAACGTCAGCGGGCTCTGGGGAGTTTCGGGGCTGCTGGAGAGCACTTGGGGCAGGGCCCAGCCACGGGGATCTCCTCGTGCTCCATCTCGGGAACGCTCCCATGGAATCGGGGCTCCTTCCTTTGCACAAACACGGATGTGGCCGTGCTGTCCCAGCCGTGCCCTGGGCTGGCTGCTCCCCCTGCCAGGGAGAGGTGTGTGTATATTTCCTCTTGAATAAAATACTGAACAACTGGCCTTGTGCTTGTCCTGACTGCCTATGCGCTTTCCATGCTAGAGAGAAACATTCCAGGACTTCCAGGAATGGAAGGGCCACTCACAGCTTCAGATGGCAGCACCTGACACATGCCCAGAGCCAGGGAGAGGAAGGGAATGAGCAGGGGGAGCACACCAGGCCCTGGTAAGTGCTGAGACTGGGGGCAGCCTTGTGGCTCAGCTCTGACTCACCTGGAAAGGGCTGCCCCAGCTGATGTGTGGCTGAATTCAGCTCCCTGACTCACCGTGTCCAGCCATGGCTGCAGGCTGGACACCACCCAGGGGTAGGTCTGCTCATGAGCAGGAGGTGAGCTCACGGGGCACCTCGGGCCCCAGGGCACACGGCACTGGCACTGCTCCTGCCCAGGTGAGCTTTGCACAGCACCTGATGCTTCCATGTTCCTTGGAGGCTGCTGTGCTGCCCTGTATTCCTGCCATTCCATGTGAGCTCCGCATGGATCAGCCACTGGGTGTGCGGTGAGAGCAACACCCACCTGGTGCTGTGCTTTGGGAGCAGCTGGGACCCCAAGGGCCCCCCAAAGCACCCAAGTGCCAGTGCTGAAGTGAGCAGGAGAAGAGGAGTGTGTGTGACAGCATGGAAACCCCACCAACACTCACAGCAGTGAGAGCCAAGTGCTGAAGGTTCTCTGACCATCAGTGCCCATCACACCCATCCACTACCCCCTGCAGCCCCCAGGGCCCCGAGGCACCTTTTTTACACACACTCCTCCCACTCTCAACACAGGTACAACGAGGTGAGAGGGGAGGTTTGAGCTTCACCTACAGGCACAAGATGCATCTTTCTCTTACCAGCAGCCCACTCACAGAAGTGCAGAAGTCTCACAGGAAAGTTCAGCCAAGGGCCTCTTTAATGGGTTGGTAGAACACAGCATGTGCAGGTCAGCTTGCTCACACAGATATCATTTCCTGCATTCTTCAGCCTTCTCCAGGTTTGCCCATTCCATGCCCTCAGAGCCCACGGCTGCTGCTGTGAGACAGCAGGGCCAGGCTTTGCCAGAAGAGATGCTTTGAGCAGAACACAGAATCAGGTGTGGCTCCAGCCACAGAACCAGCAGAGCTCTGTGACACAGGGGCTCTGGGCGCAGGACAGGCTCCTCCAGTGGGGCAGAGCTGACTCAGTTACTTGGAAAAGTTCCCACTGCTGCCACGAGCCCCTGGGTCAGCACAGGCTGCCCTCCCCATGCCGTGGCACGCTGGGGTTTGTCCTGGAGTTCCAGCTTCCAGCCCAAAGCAGAGCTGGGACATCACCCAGCTGTGACCCACCAGTGCCCAGTGAGGGTCAGCACAGCGGGTTCTGGGAAGGGTGGTGTGGGGGAAAAATCCCAGGTGGTGGTGGAAAGGCTTCCCAGCACGACGAGCTGGGGACAGCAGCAGCCCAGCCAGGGCAGGAGCTCTCTACTCTTCAGCCAGCGGAGGGGGAGTCAGGTGCAGCTGAAAGTTCTCATTCTGGAAGACGCTGCTGGTGGCCGGGTCCCCGTGGGAAACGCTGAGCAGCCCGTGCTTGTCACCGCTGCTGTGGCCCCCACGCGCCAGCTCCGTCAGGAGAGCCAGCTGCAAGGAAAACCCCCGGTCAGCCCAGGAACGCTCCTGCAGGGCACAGAGAGCCCAGGGCATCACCATATCCCTGCAGCACTGAGAGAAACCTTAGCCCAGGTAAAGGAAAGAGCATGAATTGCTTGGAGGGGCCCTACAGAGCTCCATGTGGGACACCAGCCCTAAACTGAACAACCCTCCAGGGTTCTTCAGGTGGCTTTGAAGTCACATAACTGAAAAACAAACCCAAAAAGAACTGGAAGTGCCAACAACCACAGCCAAAACTGGCAGGAGGCACAAGGAAAATGCCAGGGACAGAGGGAGCTGCACTCTCCTTGGGACAACACAGGCACAGGAGGAGGGAGAGTTCTGAGTGACTGCGCTAGCTGTGGTGTCTGGAGGGGAGCTGAGGATCACCCCATGGACACTTTCAGGCCCAGCCCCAAAGCCAGAGGCATTCCCATGGTTTCCCTGTCAGTGAATTCCCCAGTGTGGCTGCCTTGAGTGAGCCACAGCCAAGGGCCAGCTCTAGACCAAACCCCAGTGAAGAGCCAGAGCCCTCGCTGCCAGTACCAATGCCTGGCTTGGCAACATGAGAAATGCCCATCACCAGTTTAAACGCAGAGGGAAAACGGGCAGTACGTACTCGGGAGGTGCCTCGGTTGAGTCGGCAGAGCTGGTCAAAAGCTTGGATTTGCTGAGGATCCAATACAGACTCTGAACTAGTCTGAGAAAGAGTGAGAAGGTTACAGAAACCACACGGAGCGGGGCATCAAATTCCCACACACATAAATTCATTCCTGGGCCCAAAGCAGCCCGTCCACAGCCTGTTTGGGAGGCCTTTTTAGCCTTTCCTTTAAGGCATTCCCTTGGCATGAAGCCACCATGTGCATCACAGGTTTGGGGGGAAAGAAAATTTAATCCTGTTCTTTCCCAAAGGACAGTCACACCCCTGCATCCACCATGAGTTATTGCTGGGCTCTGTCCCTGATGGCACAGACTGACAGTACTGGGACACCTCTGGGGAAGGAAAAAAAAGCATGGGAAAACTCCCTCACAGCCAAGTGGAAAGAGAAGTAATGGGTCTCTGTGGCCAAGCAGCCTCTCCAGGCTCCTTTCCAGGCAGCAGCAGCAGCTCCCCCCAGCCCTTTCCCGTGTCCCAGCCCTGCTCAGCCCTACACCGAGGCACAGGAACACTCTGCCCATGGCTATTGACAGCTAATGGCACCCTAAGGTTACAGACCGAAAGCTGGGAAATGAGGGGTGGAAAAGGGAGGGCAAGGTGAGTGGCGCAGCAGTGGCAGCTACGACCCCAAGACTGTGGCACTGCCAAGCTGTGACGTACAAGGCCAAGTGTCCCTCAGCAGTGAAGGGCAGCTGCAGGTGAGGGCAAAGAGAGGGCCCAGAGCTGCACCAAGAACACTAAGGCAGGCAGGACTGTACACACTCAAACTGCTGTAAACGGCACCATTTACATATCCCAGGGAGAGATGACAAAGCATCACAGATTCTTGTAGGTTTGTTCCATTTATCACGCCACAGTGTTTCTATTTTGAATGTTTCTGCTCATATTGCAAAGTAAAAGCATCATCAAGAAACCCCAACAGGAGCCAGGAGAACAGCCACCCTCATGAGCAGCAGGCTGGCATCTGTTGTCTCTGGGGATCTTTTTTTAAGGGAACGTTCAAATATTTTCCCCAAAATACATTTCCCAAGGGCTGCTAACCAAAAATGCCACAGTCCAGCCAGTGGGTAACTGACTGAAGCTGCATTGACTTTAAGCTCTTTGGCAATGGGAGATGCACTGAGCCCCCCACTGGTTTCCTGAAGCCTGGATAGTTCTGAGACCATCCCAAAGCCACGCAGGTCTTGCCTTTGATCATCAGTCTGGGAAGAGAGGAATGTCCTGAGTGTGGATCGCTTCTGCTGGAAACATTTGCCAAAGTCACTCCTTCCCCTCCAGGATATTCTGTGTAGTGTAAATAACTATTTGCTGTTTGGCAGGCAAGGAGGCAGCTGTTCCCATTCCCTGCACACCCAGCACAGGCTTTGAACCTGGGAGCCTGGGACAGGGAGGGTCAGGCACCCACAGCTGGCAGATTGTACCAGTGCTTCCCAGGGACACGCAGGTCATCCTCACTTAGAAAACACAAAAAGCAAGGAAAAACTGCCCTCCACAGTTGCTGTGGCCACAGGCATTCAAGGACAAGGAAAACGCAATATAATTGGCCTCCCCTCTCCTGCTCTCTCCCTACCACGCGCACGTAACTATCAATCAGGCTGTTCCCAGGCTGATGAGCTGAAATATTGCAGGCAATTCTTTCTGTTGTCATGGAAACAACTGCTGCCAGGCCTTTTCCTTCTTCAACCGTGTCACTAAAGGCATGTAACCCTGCAGGAGCCACAGGAGGCTCCCAGGGTGCAGCACTTGGGTGTCAGTGGAAGGTGCTGGGCTCGCTCCACAGCACAGCCTCTGTCTCCAGGGCTGGCCAGCTCCGGGATGGAGCCCTCAGCACCTCCAGCCCACTTCCAGCCAAATCCCCACGCCTGTCAGAAAGGCTCAGACGAGACACAGAACCCCGGAGATGCAATTCATCTCCTGAGGATCTGGGCCAGAGGGAAGGAGAAAGGCTTTTTTCATTTTCTAGCTCTCCTAGATCCCACCACTAATGCTAATCTCCATTGCACGTTTTTCTTGCACATACTCCACCCCCTCTGGTAGTCACCACACAGCCCTCCCAAGCCTGCAATTATCTTTAATTTAACAGCTACAAATTCCATCATCAGCTGGTGCCTAAACAAAGCAGATCCCAGCACCGTCCACAGTCATCGCAAGAGACCTATCCCAGAGCTGCCCCTTGGCCAATCCTTCCACGCAGGATATTGCTGCATCAGTTAGAGCTTCAGAGCACCCTACTGCCCCAGAGGCTGCTCCCTAACACAGGCAGATGCAGCCAGAAGTCCTGGGGAAGGTTTTGGGATTCCTAGGAACAAAGGAAACCCCCATGCTCCCATTTACCGAGCTGAGTCCACAGGCAGTGGACACCAAGCCCACCCTCAACCTTCCTCCCCTGCTTCACTGTGTCTCATCAGCCTTACAAACCCAGATTCATGGCTTTAATGACAGCTCAGCCGATTAAGGCTACACTAAGTAAATTCGCCTCTCTTCTGTGGGATAAGGCCCGGTTGTTATTAGGGTACTCCCAGGAACCTCGAACAATCAACCAAAGAGAGAGTAAGGCAGGCTGTGACCCAAAGGCCCAGAATCACATTGACATTACAGAGCTGTTAAAGAATTTCAGGGAACCCTCAGGACCCCCCTCTGAGAACAGCAGTGTCCTGCTGCTGCTGCTGCCAAGCTCTGCAGAGCCCCTGCCAAGCCAGGCTCCAGGACAGGCACTGCCCGGCCCACGGCTGCACGGCACCTGCCCTGGGACAGTGTCAGAGCCTGCAGAGCCCCACTGGGGCAGCACACAGGGGCCTGGCAGCAGGGGAGCCCTGCCTGTTCCCATCAGATAGAGCCGGGACACAACAGCCCCGACTGCCCGGGGCAGGGCAGCCTGCCCGGCACAGCCAATCTGTCACACAGCCCTGGCCTCTACTCCCCGGCAGCACCAGGGGAAAGGCAGATGTCTCATTTCCAGCTGAACTTAGCTGAACCTGAGGAGCAAACCTCCCACTCAGGGCCTGGGAGAGCACAGGTCTGTTTGTGCTCTGACAGAGTCACTGCTGCAGCCTGGAGAGTCTGCAGTGACAGGGGCTGAGGAGGGCACTGTCTGTGCTGGACAGGGAAGCACGCAGGCACATTCCTGTGCTCCCACACATGCTCTGGGGCAGCTGCTCCTGCCTACACCAGGCACTGCTGGAATATTCCCTTGGACTGCTGCTGATGCCTTCAGCCAAAGGAACAATAACTCTGCTCAGGGCTAATCAGAAAAACACAACCCCCACACATCCTCACCGGGCACCATGGCCCAGCAAACAGGGTGTTCATTTCTCATGCAGCAGGCTCCAAGGAAAGCATGGCAGCATGGATGGAATGCTGAAGATTATGCCCAACAGGCTTGTGTTGGGGCTGAGCTCAGCACCTGCACCTCAGAGTTCAGAGGCCTCATGCAGAGAATTCCTTTTCTAGAGATGAGCCAAGAGGCTGTTGAATAGATCCCACAGGGCCAACCAGAGAAGGCTGAAAGGTGCAGTGTTCTCTCAAGGGCAGGAGTTGGGGAAAGAAAGGGAAGGTAATCACACAATGTCCCAAGTTGGAAGGACCCATGAGGATCATCAAATCCAGCTCCTGGCCCTGCACAGAAACCCCAAAAATCCCACCCCGAGAGCGCTGTCCAAATGCTCCTGGAGCTCTGGCAGCCTTGGGGCCATGCCCATTCCCTGGGGAGCCTAGTGAGTGCCCACCATCCTCTGGGGGAAAACTCTTTTCCTGATATCCAGCCTGAACCTCCCTGTCACAGCTCCCGTCATTCCCTCAAGTCCTATGTAAAGACACAGAGAAGAGAGAAGAAGTCCTACATGGTGTAAGGGTTAGTGACCTCTCTTGCCAGAGACTTACTGGTAATGTGACCCCAAACCTCATGGAAAACCCAAGGGAACACCTGTGTTATCTGTCCCCATTGTCCCTCCTGATGCCTGGGAGCAGCCTGGCCCTGTTGTGGATCCAGAAGGTTCAGAACATGCCCAGCATAAAGTCAAGCCACGACTCCCCACTGCAATTTTGCCATCTTTGCTCTTAACCAGGCCATGAACCAGCTTCCCCAGGTGATCCTGGTCCCCCTGCTCCTGGCAGTTTGGAATCAGCGGTCCCTGCTCCATGTCAGCCTCTCACGGGCCCCAGAGTGCCAGACTTTGGATTGTAGGAGTGGAAGGAGCATTCTGCCAGACTGCAGATTGCTCTGAAGGAAGGCCAGGGGACACAATTCCAATTCACTCTGGTATTTCTCAAAAAACCCCACAAAATAACAAAACTAATCCACTCCTCCAGTATAAGCCCAAGAAAACAGTCAATTTTGTTTTAAAAGTTGCTAAAAGATAATTTTGGTTTTCAAATCAGTCTTTTTCAGTTTGTATTTAGTTTTCAGAATTAGCTTTGGTGCCAGTCCTCCTCTACCTCCTCATGTAGATTCCTGCACTCAATTTTCTTCTTACTGAATCACTTTTGTTTCCATTACAAGCAATCTTTAACAGAGATGGTCTGTGTCTCCAGTTCCTTCCTCACATGGATTTCCTGCAGACTGTTGAAGAGAAGGAATCCACCTCCAAAACCAAAGGATGTTTGTTTAGTTAATTTGTACGTGGGAACCTTCTCCACAGTGGGGAGAATGCCCACTCTTGTAACTGTATAAAACACTAATTATCTGTAGGCTGCTACTGGGGGAATCACATCTGGATATTTTCAAAGTTATAAAGCCCATGGAAGTTTTTTATATTGCTGGAGACAAGTTGATAACTGATGGTCACTGTTACACTGAAAACAATAACATCGACTGTCTCCTGATGGATGGAGGTCATGTAAGGTCTGTCGAGCTCTAAAATAAGTACTGGTGAAAAAGCCCATCCTAAACCTTCACTGTTGCCCAATAGAAAGTGTGTGGTGCAGTGGGACCTTGAAGCTCAGGTGAGAGATGTGGTATCAGCCCCTCACATGGGGGAGTCATTCCCGAGGCTCTGGAAGGCTGTCACAGGGAGGGATGCTGGAAAGCTGCAGGACAGAGCCCAAAGGTAGAGGCTGACAAACTGGATTAACTATGGATCAAGTCCATTGTCCGCCTTGGCGTGACTTGACAGGATTAAACTCTTGAATAAAACATATTTGCCATCTGGACAGCTCCAACAACAGCGTGCTGAGGGCTCCTCAGCCATGGAACAACCAGAGCATGGCAGCTCAAGGCTTCATGGCAGGGCTTATGGCCTAGCAGCCAGAACTCTCCCTCTCCCTGATGCCCAGTGCACAGGCTGGCAGAATGAATGGAAAACACGAGCTAGCTCACTGAAATGAGGCAAATGAGTTTTGGGGATCAGTGACTGAGATACGCGGAGTCTTTCCTGCAGGAATTGGGCAGCGGCCCAGCTGCTGAGCCCTCACCCCCCACGCCTCAGTGAGCTCCAAGCACCACAACACAAACACACAGCTTTGCAAGCAGATAGGAGACCCAGCATAAAACAAGCTCCCATTTCTTTTAACTCTCATTTAGAATATGCTCTAAGGTAGGGAGAGCAGGACTGATCCTCCAGCCCCAGAGGATTACCCTTGGGAAGCCTGCAAGGCTCAGGGGTAACATGGAAAGCACAAAGTTTTAGGAGCGGAACCAGAGGAAAGAAAAGCCGCTTTGTCCTTCTCTCTGTTCCCCTTGGCTGGGGCAGAGTGTGCCATGCCCTCATCCCAGCCAGGCTCCACTTAAATCCATGCTGTCACTGATCCCATAACAGGTCATTGCTGCCTTGTGGCATCTCTCCAGCTCCCCAGTTTCAGGGAATGGCCCCAGCATCACACACAGAGCACAGGGGCAGAGGGAATGCTGTCTATTGGGCTGTCGTTTCACATACACATCTCAGCCACACTGCACGATTCAAACTGACAGCCTTTGCCTGGGCAGGGCAGAATTAGTGCTGTGAAATGCACTCCAGATGCTCAGTGGCATTTCTCAGTATGACTCTACTAATTCAAGGCTTCCACAGAAAATAAATACCTCAACTGAAGATTTCCCAATGGAAAGAAAAAAGAAAAAAAAAAAAAGCAAGAAAAATTTGGCAAGGGAGGAACTAAACTTTCAGGGTCTTCAAAGGGGTGGCAAGGAAACACCCTCCCCACAGATCCCTGTGCAGAAGGGCCTGGAAACTCTGGAGCTGGCACTCTGGGATCCAGGGAGGACACGGCTGGAACCAAACACCCTCCCCACAGATACCTGTGCAGAAGGGCCTGGAAGCTCCAGATTTGACTCTCTGGGATCCAGGGAGGGCAGGGCTGGAAGCACAACTGTGTTAGCAGGACCTCCCTTGGGATCTCCTGCTCACAAACAGCAGCTGTGGAGGCCAGACCAACTTGTCCAGCCCGCCCAGAGCTCTGGGTCTGGCTGGGGTCAGCAGAGTTCAGAGGGGACACAAAGAAGCCCCATCTCCCCCAGTCTTCATTCCCAGCATTTGCCCAGCACAGAAAGTCTGCTCTGTAACTCAGCCCACACCAAGTCAGAGGAATCGTTACCTCCCAACGTTAATTAATGCTGCTGAGCAGTGATTGTTCAGCAAACAAACTTCCTGCAGAAGCTGGAGATTCTCCAGTCTATAGCCAAGTCTAAATATACTCAGCTTTTTCAAGCTGTGACTGCACAACAGTTTGATCACATGCGAGTACAACAGTTAAACATTGTAATTTAGATACGTGAGGAACATCACAGACTTGGAGAGGATCTGGGACACTGGAAGAGGGAGCTGGGGGCCTGAGCAATGCTGGGGCTCTGCTGAACCCAGGCCAAGCTCTGCTGGGCCGGGCTGTGTGTGTGGAACAGGAAGCCTTGACTTCCGTGCCAAGAGCACGTGACAGCAGCAGGGAAGCAGCAGGAGAGCATCCTGCATTGGGATAGCCTGGGATGGACATTTTCCAGCTAGCACTACATGATCCATTCTCTAACCCTTCTTCCCTATTCAGTCTCTTCACATCTCCCTTTAGGCCCTGAGTCCCAGCCAGCCCTTCACTTACATCAGTAAAATAAAAAGAAGCATCTTCTCCTCCTTACCTAGTCACTGCCATGGCATGTGGAGCATTTTTCCCTTCTTTCTCTACAGGGTAAATCAGACTGATCTCAAAGGGGAGGCACAGGGGCCCCCTGACTGACGGTCCATGAGATAACCCAGTAATAAAGCACTGGAATCAGGTGTCAGGCACGTGAACGCTGAATGCAGTTTTAATACTTAATTCTGCCTTTAGTTTTTAAACTACACCCCAGCATGTCACCCCCATTTACACCCTCTCCTGTAGGGCAAAGGATGAGGTGTGGGGCTGCTGAACCTTCCCAGCCTTAGACCCAGGGCCGACATCCCACTGCAGCAGGACAGGACACACACACTGCTCAGCCTGATTGCAGCACAGCCCACTCCAAGCTCCCGGGAGAGCTTTGCTGCTGTCACCAAATCAAACACTAACACAGCCTGACTGCAGAGCCTGCATGGTGCTCCACACATGCCTGTGAGATTCCTTCTCCCCACATCTCCCCCAAGCAGGAAGCCTCTCTGTGAGTGCAGCAGCTGACGAGAGCTGACTAAGGCCCTTAGCCAGCTTTTGATCGGGATGGGTTTGGCAGGAATTGAAATCATCTGCCAGAACAAAACCAAAGTACTACTATAAAAACGTACTCCAAGATTGAGTTATTGCGGTTCCAGAAGTGAAAACGCTGCTCTGTGCACATTTGTACAGTGACAAAAGCACAAAATATCCCAAGGCAGCTGGGCACAAACCCTCACCTGGGGCCGCTCGGAGCAGCAGAGCTCAGCTGCCCACGTCCAACATCTCTAAAGGCATCCCAACAAACCACCTGCCACTGGGCTTACCATCCACAGCACCAGCCCAGGAAAAGGACAGCTCCATGCATATTTGAGGCTGCACTTCTGTTTGAATCAGGGATGATGAAACTTTCAGTGCATAAATACTGACAATAAATACAAATTAATTCTCTGTTTTCTCACCCAAATCCAGCTGCATCAATCTTGGTTACAGTCAAGCTTCTTAAAACATTGTGCAAGCACTTAGCGAGTCAAATCAATCCCAGCCCTTTTATCCAGAGCCAGATTATCTGCTAGGAAGGTGGAACAGAGGCTCCACAATCCAGCCACAAGGAATGTGCCAGCTTTTAATCTAAGTTTTATACAAAACACACTTAAAAATAATTTAATAGGAACTGTCCCCACAATCAGCTGCAAGCATTCAGCTGCCCCTCACACCAGCCCTCAGACCTTCTGGATGAACAAATTTCCATGACTTCTACAGCTGTACCCCCACCAAAACAAACTGACATTCAGAAAAGCGACCAATGAGCTGCTGAGAGTGTTTGACAGGTACTGACCAGGGGCTCGTCTAGAGGCACAGACAGACAGAGAACAAAGTGATGATGGAAGTTTACCCAAAGAGAAACCACCCCACGAACTTTACCTGTGCCAGGGATGCTGCAGTCCCTTTTTTCAGCTCTGAGAAGTTCTCACTCAGCTTCCCTCCCTTGTTGCTCGAGTTGCATTTGTAGCACATCCACCTCATGAGGCCCTTGGTGACCGTCCCACACTCCTTGCTCAGCAGGCACAGCGAGTGGTACAAGTGTCCACAGCTGGGAAGAGAGGGAGTCAGTGCTGGGAAGCAGGGAAAACCTCCCTGTACTGTGCAGGGGAAGGGGCTGGGCACTGGGGAAAGGCTGGATCTGGGAATACAGAGCAGCAGTGTATCTTCACCCTCCTGCAGCATTTCCAGACTCACAGAATCAACACTGGATGCCCATTTGCTGATACGGCCCAAACCGTAACACCAAGATAACAACGATTTCACCTTATTTTACAGACACCTGGTCACAGACAGGGCAAGGGAGATGCCAGAGCTGTGGCAGATCCAAGATGTACAAATACACAAATGAGCCCAGGGTGCTGCAGTGCCCAAGGTGCACTGCCAGGAGAGGGGACAGAAAACTGACAGGCAGCTCCTGGAACTGGAAGGGAGGCAATTCCTCCCAGCCTGGCAGAGCTGGCTGCATGCAAAGCAGGCTCTGATGGGTGTGATTAGCCAGCCCTCTCACAGTGCAAGGCAGCAGGGAGATGTGCTCCGAGGAATACAGATCATTACTCAGGCAAGCCAACCAGTAGATTTGTTTCCCCCTTTAAAACTATTAACATGACCACAGCTGCAACCCTACCCATTAACTTTACCTGAAAACAATGATTTCATCAGCAGTTTCTTGCCTCCTTTTGTACTGCTGGAGGCAGATGCAGCAGTAGTCCTGCTTTGGGGTAAGGCCTCTGGTGACAGAGGCTCTCAGGTTACTCAAGGACCAGTGCAGATCGTGGTTTAAAAGGCTCGTGGTTGTCTCTAGAAGGGTCTGTGTGGAAGACAACACACAGAGTAGGTCAGTCTGGCACCTCCAGACTGCAGAAACTCCCTGATGACCAGTTCTTCAGAATAAGCAGCTGAGCAGCTCACTAAGAGCAGAAACATCTCAATAAAATTACATCTCCTTTGACACTTTCTAGCCACTGACCTCAAAACACCTTCCCTTTCATCACATGTTAATGGAGCAATTCCTCTGCACTCCCAAATAGACAAGGCCTGTATTGACTTTTGCCCAAGACTATTAAGAGAGGCATGGCAGGCTCATTTTGTCATCTTCCACACCAAACCTCCTTTTTTCTCCCCTTCTACCTGGCAAGATACTGCTTACATCTCATTTTAGGAGAAACGTGCTGATAAAAATCAAAGCCCAAATGCACTATGGCAATTAAAGTGTTAAAAAAAAAAAACAACCCTGAACTGCTCATGTGCTTGTCCTTCCCAATGGATGCCCATTTTCAAAGAGCCCAAAGAACCACCCCGAGTTTCCAGTGCCAGGTTTCTCCCAGGCACAGGGGCTCTGCTCCCTGATCCATCCATGCTCCGCAGCAGCAGCCGTAAAAGGCTGCACCAGAGGGTCCCACCTGACACACAGCCTGTCCCAGAGCTGCCAGGCAGGGACAGGGGGCAGGGGCTGCCCAGGCCTTCTGCAAGAACCCACACGCAGACAAAGGCTCCTCGTGCTCAGCCTCCACAGCAAAAGCTATTTCTTATTGTGTTTCTGCACTGGCTGCTGGTGCCTGAGGGCCTGCCCTGAGCAGCAGCTGGGATGGCACTGCCACTTGAAGTGGAAGGGGACGGTTTGGAGGAGCACTGTTCATCCTGTTTAGCAGAAAAGGACTTTCAGAGAACTGCTGAAGTGTGGAGACTGCCTGGGATTTGGGACTGGACTGAGAAAAGCAGGACTGAGAGGAAGATGAAAGCTCATCAGGTCACAAAAGATTGCAGCATTACCACTGGGAAGGGTAAAAACAGCCTAATTTAAACGCCTGTTATTTAAAACTGCATATAAAGACAAAACATATCAGCTTCGTGCCTTTGAATGCCTAACTGCAGGATGAGCTGGAGAAAAAGCAGATGTTTATCCTTCTGGTACATTTAACACAGAATTGAGCTGCAGAGGTGTTCACCATGTACCTGTCAGTCCCTTCACTTGCAATCTGTGAGCAAAACACTCCCTCCCCATCCCCCAATCAGCCAGAAATCACTCACATGTCCATTGACTTTGCCCTGCAGACAGAAATGACAAATGAGAGAGAGCAGTAGGCCAGGCAGCTGAAATAATGCTGCGTGCAGCAGTGGACAGAACAGAAACACGGGCAAACTTACTTGTTCATAGTTAAAAGTGTCCAGCATTCCCAGGACAAGCCCTTGAATTTCTCCAAGTTTCCCTTTTCCATAAACCGGATCCTGTATGAAGAAATGTAAAGCTGCAGTTGAATCACAGGATATGGCCATTCTGATTCTTTTTAAGTCTTTTTATTCTCTGGATTGGAACTGCAAATGGAAACTACGACTGCAGAGTTAAATATGCTGCACATGCACAGGGACAGCAGAATAATCCCATGTACTGATGGGAAAATCAGTAATTAGCAAAACTCAGTAGATGACAACATCAATATAAATAACTGTGCCTGGGTCAAAACTGGAAATTCCATTCAGGAGCTGTAGGAGCTGACTGGAGAGTGCGTTTGAGAAATATTGAAGGGAGCAGTGTGGCCAGCCAGCTCCAAGCCCCCTCACTGGCCCGCGCTCTTGCCCAGCCAGGGGTCCCTCACCCCAGGCTTATCCCACACCCCTCAGCTGCAGGCTGGAAAAGCACACCTCGGTCACTGCTGAGCCCCATCCCAGCTGCCAGAGGGAACAGGGCCCTGGGGCTCTCCTGGTGCTGCAGCGCTGATTTTCACGTGCCCTGAGCAGTTTTATTGCCATGTCCCAGCAGCACAAGCACAGGGCTGTGGTACAGATCATCAGCCTGTGCATCTCTCCTTTCCTTGGGCCTGCTCCAGCCCAAAGATCCCTTTCTCCTGCACACCCACCCTGGCACCCCCTGAAGCATCACTCTGTGCAGGAAGCTGAGAGAAGCTGTCTGGTGGGATGGGCAGGACTGGCAAAAACAGACTGGCAAGATGTAGAAAGGAAACTACCCCAGAGAGTAGAAAAATGGTGGGGACACAATGGAAACAGGAACAGGATAAACAAGCTCTGGATAAGATGAATGAGAAAAGGAGTAGATTACATGCTGGGACTGGGCAAGGAGAAGCAAGAATGAAAAAGCCAGCTGACAAAGACAACTAAAGCAGCATGGAAGCTACACTGCAAGAAACCCTGAGGGACCACCAAAGCTACAGAAAGCAAGTGAAGGGACTCTTGAACAACAGCCTTCATGGGCAATGTGACAGACAGATACACCAACGTTCAAACCTAAATAAAAACAGCCTGAGCAACAGCAGAAAGTCCAAACCAGCTGTGGATTTGAAGCATGTTGGAAGAAGCTTGAAGAGCTGGATGTGCTGCACAGGCCCCTTTTCTGCTGGGTGAACAGCACAGCCTGAACGCTCCGAGATTCCCTTCTGCCTGCACCATTTAGCAGCACAGCACAGGGAGTGTAGGGATTAGGGAGGAACAGGGGACTTCCAGACAGCAGGAATGTGATCCAGAGCACAGAGCAGTTGGCGTGGCAGCCAGCAGATACTCTTCTAAAGCCCTCAAGTACATGGCCAACAGGTCACTCACAAACCGTCCAGGTACCACCGTTTCCATAGAGCAGCTCAAACTTCCTAAGCTGCAGGTGGAGACTTTCAAAGCCACTAGTTTCCTGTGTGGACACACAGTGGAGGAAGAGGAGGTGTGAAGAAGAGAGAATAAAGACCCATCTGCAGCTTTGCAGAGGGATAACACAAGTCTGAGGGCTTTCAGTTGCTTTTTTTTCCTCCAGTCATGCTTGATGATCTCTAGGGGCACGTAGGAAGAAAATGGACTTTCTTCTCTACAGAGGAGGCCTGTGGTCAGGCCAAGCCTCACCCTGAGCATGGCAGCCCAGCACCAGCAGTGAGCCCGTGGCCATTCCCTGCTGGAACCATCTGATGGGATGGGCTGGAGCTGCCTGCCTGCCTCCAGCATCACACCCACAGCTCCCAGGTCACTTCTACAGACACTCAGAATGCTTCCAAACTGCAGCTGCAGACCCCACAACATTTCCAGTCATGCAAGCCTCGTGGGATCAATTACTTTTATGGAGGAATACCTTTCATTAATTTCACCTTATAAAATTAGTCTCAGGTTGGAATTCAGGCATGCTCCAGACGTGGATGTGCCATCCCATGCAGCGCAACAGGCACTGCACCAACCAGGAACAGATCCCAGCAGCTGCTCCCAGGCTGGTGCTGCCCTGGGAACATGGCATCAGCACAGGGAGCCAGAGCCAAACTGGCTGCCCAAGGCTGCCACCAACAAACAGATGGGGAAGAGCTGGCAGGGATCCACACACAGCCCCGAGGAGCTCATGCAGCTCTTTCAGCCAGCTCTGTCTCTTCCATTTCCCATTTCTTCCTGGGTCCAGGAAATAGCACTGGTAGCAAAGCAAGTGCTAACAAATGCACTCTGCAAACACATTCACTTCAGCTTCTCCCCTCTGCAAGGGGCCAGAGCAACCACTGCACACACAACTAATCCCAGTGCTGATCTCCCAGACTAAGAAGAAAAAACAGCCAAAGCCCTAAGCAGGAATGGGAAAAAATGCAAGGAAAGGCTTTCTGGATATTTCTTCTTCCACTTTGGAACAGTTTTTAGAGAATCCTTCCTTCCTTCCCCTCTTTGGGGTCCCTCCAGGTAGCTTTTAAATTTCTGGATTCTCCAGTTCTCCATTTTGTAGGAGGCATCAGCTGCATTTGCTTACAAAACATTCATGAAGGATTACAGCTTTGTAAGGGAATTAACACACAACCTCCTCTCAGCCCTCTTCAGAGAGCACTCACATCCTTAATAACATGGAATTTTTCTTAATGCTCAAGAGGATTCCTCTGGTATCTCTCCTAATGCGGTTAGTTCAGACTTCCCTGTTAATAAACAACTCCACAACACTATAAAGGACGAGCAGGAGCAAATCTATCAATTGTTATTTCACATGCCTTCGATCAGTTAATGCTGAGCCCAGGTGCTTGGACAGGCAGGTGCCAGGAGCCTGCCTGTTCTCTGGGAAAGCTGCAGGTCTGGCCCCAGCCCTTGCAAGGTGCCCTTTAGCCAAGCACTTTGGCTGCAAAGTTAACATTTGCATAAGGTATAATCTGTAAGCAGCTAAGCCCAGAAGAGGAAGAAAAACAGTCTGCTAAAATTGGAATACTCTAATTCCTTTTGAGAAACGGCAAGATAATCTACCTCAGTTTACTGATGTTATCCACCTTCCAACAAATCCCCCAGTGAATTCCTGGGCAGCTGTGCCACCTCCCAGACTGCAGCTCCAGCATGTCTGTGCTCTACCACCAAGCCTTGAGCTCTGCTGGAAAAGCATCTGAGGGCCCTATCAGACAAGCACCACTTGTAATTCTGCATTTCACCAAAATATTTGAAGGGCTTGGGAAAGGCTGTATGCACTCCAGGGCCCAGAAAGGCTGGTTTCACTATTTCCTCATGGCCACAGTTAAGGTGGCACACCAGTAACACATCTCAGTGCCCTGCAGGGAGCTCAAAGCCAAGACAGAACGGTTTGGCACCAGGGTTTGGAATTTTATGTGGTTTCAAACAGCAACTACATAGCTCTGCAAAAGGAACACCCAGCCAGGGCTAACAACACAGGGATCTCCCTGTGCCTGCCATGTTGTGATTCTTCCCTGCAGGGCACTTACATGGTATTCCCAAGCAACCCAAGGAAGCAGATGACTGGGAGGCAAAAAATCCAGTGCTCTCTGCTGCCTAGCTCCAAGGGAGTTTGCTTCCAGATCCCCAGCAGGGCCAGGGTTCAGAATCCCTGAACATTTGAGCTAGGCACTCATGACACAGCCACAGAGTAAGACCTGCTCATCAACATCCCAACACCACCTCCCAGCTGGAATCAAAGCAATGTTCTTCCAAGGGCCAAGCTGCGCATCCAAACAAATCCCACAGAAACCTCCCACAGGCACCCTCTGCAAGCCCTGGAGCAAGAGTTTAACACAACACAGCCTCAACTGCACAGGCAACAGTGAGCTGGAGCAGGGCAGTGCCAGGAACCCAGGAATAAGGGCTGTGTGAAGGCAGAGTAAATAGAAATAGGGGGGTTAAGGACAAGAGCACAGGGTTCAATGAAGGGTCTGTCTCATAACAAAGGACACTGTTTCCAGAGGAGGTGCCAAGCACTGAAGGCAGCAGACTGGTGAGACCCAGCACAGACAAGCTCTCAGGAGAAGGGCCCATCCCCTAAGGAGGAGCATGAGAAGCTGGGAGAAGCTTAAGCGAGCTTCAGAGATAAAAACCGACCTTTAAACAGACAGCAATTTCTGAAGGACACAGCTGAGCTGTTAGCATCAGTCAGAGGATGCCCAGGATGCAGCGAGGGGCTCACACCCTCTCTGCTGCCCACACACAATCCAAGTCACATCACTCACTCCACACACCTCAGGGGTTTGCAAATACATGGGTGTGAGTGAAATCTATAGAAGAATAAGTGTTAAGAGGCAAAGTCAACTTAGAGATCCTGTAAATCAACACCACTTCCCCTTCCATAGGATCTTCTCTTGATCTTTGGGATGTTATTTTCCCTACACCTGTTTTTGAGCTACAAGGTACTCATTCCTGCCCCATTTTACAAAATTCTGATACTAATGCTCTTTACCTGGAATTCAGTCCTTCTCTCTGCATTTTAAGAAGTCATTTTTTGCTCTAGTTGTTAAAAAAAAAAAATCTGCCTTTCCAAACCTCTCTTTAGTCAGACTGAATTTGTCAGGCTGACCAGGAAGGTGGAACGAGCAGGAGCAGTTCCCCCCTGCCCCCAAACCCAGTGACCAGAGCTGCACATGCTGCTCTCAGTGATGCCTGACCCATTTCTGTCCCCAGTAAAACACTTCACCTGATGCAGCGTCCCCTCAGCCTGCCCAGCAGAGCCATCACACCAACCACTTCCCTCTACAACAGACAAAGACACTTGACTCCCCTGCTGCCTCCAGGACATCAGTGCCAGCCTCTGCAAAAGGGATTTTCTATTGCTGCTAAAAGAGTCCATCAGAACAGAAATAAAATTAAATATTTGCAGACTGCCATCAACAGGACTCTCTCTTCATCCCAAGGGAGAAGGGAATCTTCCTCCACACTGTCACACCTCCCAGCTGTGTTATCTGCACAGTGGTCACTGCTTTGACTCCCACCCCATCCTGGCAGCTCTCAGCACAACCCAGGGAAGCCTCCCTTAGCAGCCTCCCACTGACTCACAGCTTCTCCACTGTTTCCTGCCTACACTGAACATCAAACAAAGCCCAACAGGAAATCATACGAAAAACTCAGCTAAAAGTAGACTAAATAAGTTACTGAAGAGCCATTACGTTTGCTTGACACTTCCTCCCTCTGATAAAACCACATTTCAACTGAATACACTTTTTACCCAGCCTCTTACAACAGGCTTTGCTATCTTATAATTATGACTTTGTTCAAAATCCAAGATTGTGCATAATATTAAGATCAAACCAAGAGGTTGCCAGAGGCGTGAGTTCCCCCAGTGAAGCCTGTAAGCCCTTTTCCTCTCTCACCTGGAACAGAAACCCTGGACAGTGTTTTGACATTGTCTCAACCCTTCACTCAGTCCACTCCACAACACAGACAATCCTTCTAATTTGTCTTCTGCCTTTCTCAAGGTTTGTTATTAAATCCCAACATCAGCTTTCATCTGTTTGGCAAATTAACCAATTACAGTTGCTTGTGATCATTCAACCCAAGGTCCTACTTAAAATCAGCTCTTCTGCAAGTTTGCTACTCACTAACTGCATCTCTAAAATAATATTGTACCAATGATATTTGGGCTCTATCATGATCTCTCTCCAAAGCCTACACACTTTGCTGTAGTGTCTTCACACCTGTCCATCTCAGAGCCTTTGCTAAAAAGCTTTCAACAAACTCAGTGCCAAGTTTTGGGAAATCCATTGTGGCTTTGGCCCTAAACCTGCCAAGTTTCAGTTCAAAGTAATTGCAACCTTTGAGTTAGTATTTTATTTGGTTTGCAGGAATTATCCCAATTACTTTCTCCCAGGTCTGTGTGTTCCCACGTGTCTCCCAGATAATTCTCTCAGCTTTTACACCTTATGTCTCACCAACAGAACTTCTACTGAACAGACACTTAGCTGATCTGATCTCTGAGGACCTGGAAATACTCAGAAGAACTGAGTGGCAGAGCTTGGTGAAACCTCCTTCTCTTCAGGAACTCACCTGGAGAATTCTCTGCAGGATTGAGGGAAGAGCAATAAATGCAGCCATGTTGTTCAGCACATGCATTGTCAAACTCTTCAAAGCTGGAATGTCAAACATAACAGTCACAGCAGTTCATTAGGATTCCAGGAGTAAAGAGAGATCAGTCTTACAGATAAGGAGAGTTTTATTTCAGGTCATGTTTTCTGGTTTGAAAACAGCTTTTATGTTTTTTCTCCTGCACGTACTGCACTAAGCACCCACAGCTTCTTGCAGCAGAAGGGGTGTTACAAGGCTGTGACCCTATGATGCCTCTGCATTCCCTCCCACACCCCTTACAGTAAACACCCACATTTTGACTTACTTGGTAGCATCACGATTCTCTTTTCCTATTGCTACCAAACTCCAGTTTGGATCCTTGTCTGTGTTATGGCCCACAGACTCTAAAACTTCCTAGCACTGACCTTTGCATGAAACTTGTTCCTAGATCCTCAGCACAGGTCTGGGATGGACAAGAGACATTATTTAGAAAGACCCAGAGTAGTCTGAGTTGGAAGGGACCTTAAAGATCACCCAGTGCCATGTCCTCCCATGGGCAGGGACAGCTTCCACTGTCCCAGGATGCTCCAAGCCCTGTCCAGCCTGGCCTTGGACCCTTCCAGGGATCCAGGGGCAGCCACAGCTTCTCTGGGCACCCTGTGCCAGGGCCCCACCACCCTCAGAGGGAAGAGCTTCTTCCCAATATCCCATCTAACCCAACTCTCCCAGCCTTTCCTCATGGCAGAGCTGCTCCATCCCTCTGGATCACCTTGGTGCCTCCTCTGGACTGGCTCCAGCACCTCCACATCCTTCGTGTGCTGAGGACTGTCAAGGCCAAAGCACCTAAGTCCCTTTTTAGCTGCCCTGCTCTCTCCCACAAAGGGAGGCTGTTCAAAGTGTGCTGTCTCAGAAGTGGAGTAGAGAATTTAGCTGGATTTGGGTGTATTGAAGTCCCACTGATTTTCCATGTGGCAGACAGGGGCAGGCAGAGCTGCACAAAAGGGCTGGGCATGGACAATGACAGTGCATGATGTCAGGAGTTCCCCAAGCGCTGACCTACAACTACAACCTACAACTTTGTACACACAGTGCACCTTGGCTCTTTCAGAGACCATCCTCAATGCAACCAACTCACTAGCACAGCCTACGGTAGGGTTCCTCTCCCACTCAGTACAAAATAAAGTAAATAAAAAACCATATCTACCTGACAGCTGCAGCCCACCAAACACCTAACCTGCGCTCCCTGCATGCCATGGAGCAGAATATTTAGGAATGGGGTAACAGAACTACTTTTCTTCTATTCATTCATCATAAAAGAGACAACACACAACTTTTGATTACTATTAGGGATCATAAATGCCAAAGTACTCACATTCAGAGTATGGACACTGTGAAGAACCAGAGGATTTCTGTGGGGACATCATGGCCTCCAGCAGGGGAAACCAGAGGGCCTGGAATCATGGAATGTGAGGAAAGAGCCAGTAAGAACAGGGCAGTGCTAAAAAATGAGCTGTGAGCGATATCTGAGGCCACTGGCCAAGACTCACTTTCACATTCTGAGAACAGAACTGTATTTCTGATGACTGCAGTGGGACAGAGCTGAAACATGGTCAAGTAACCTCAGAGCAAAGCACTTTACTGGAATTGTGACAACAATCTGTCTTTCCTTTGTTCAGTCCCCAACTACTTCTCCACGTGAGAAGCAAACTCTCCAGGGTAGAGACAGCTCACAGAGCAGGTAGCACAGAAAATGGATCCCAGATGGAAAGGGACATTAAATTCTCTCCCTATCTGTTGTACAATGACACCACTGCAGGGAAGAAATGGAGCAGGTCTCTCTCCTGGGCAGTGGTCTCACACTGGGCAGTGCTCATGCAGAAATTACAGAGTTCTTGACTTCCAGCCATGCCACCTCTGTAGACACGAGAACAACATTCTCAGTTCTGAGTTCAGAAATTACATAAATGATGCAGAATCCTATGACCAAAGATGCCTTTGTGTCACTGAAGTGGACAGAATGGAAATGCAACCTCAGTCGGAGCAGAGAGGCAAAGGCAGCTCCCTCTGCCAGAGCTCAAAGCAGCTGCATTGGCTCCCTCCTCAGAGCCCAGGCTGACACTCAGTTCAGGGGCTGTGAACAGGCTCTGCAGCCACAGTGACAGCAGCAGCAGCTCTGTGCCACCAGGACGCTGGCTCAGAGCTCACAGTGCGTCTGCAGTGTCTGACTGACATTTGGGCCCATCGTCCATCTGGAGCTGGAACGGGGGAGAGGCTGTGGTCTCACCCCTTCCTCCCTCTGACCTGAACTTTGTTTCGTGTTTCATTCCTCACAAGTGAGGATTTCCCTCTTGTGGATCCAAATCCTGAAGCACCACAGGGAGAGCACAAGGAGAGGCACACGGTGACTGCCTGGACATCCCAGTATCCAATGGACAGGGAAAGCCAGAAGCACATGAGGCAAAGCTTCAAGAGACACAGAGGCCTTTGGTTGATTTTAGTGACACAGTTTTTGACTACCTTACCTCTCGCTGTTGTTGGTCTAAACTGTGTGAATTCCTCTGGCAAAGGGCAATTGTTTTCATTAAAGTATCTTCAATATTTTCTAGCAAGGAGGGTTCAGCTGAGCCTAGGTGTCAGGAGGGAAAAACAAATTACAATTATAAAATCTATTAGACGAGTTAACTCCCATTAGATAAGTTAACTACCAATCCTTCTGCAAAATAAAATCATGCTGTTCATCTAAAATCTACTTACTACAGTCAGCAACTACATCATAAAGACAAGTCTTGATTTTTGGCACTTTTCCTGAATAGCACAATAAATTGGGCAAATAAAACATTTCATGTAATCAAATAAAGAAAATCTTAGCTGTGGTTTAGGATACAATTAAGTAACAACTATGGGCACTGCATTTAATTAGGTGCCCATGAGCCCTTGGGTTAATGAACAGCACATCTGTGCATACACTCATTTTCTGTGGGCATAACATTCTTATTTATCTGAGAAATTTGCTTTCAAAAAAGCTACTCCCAGCTGTGTCCCATCACTGTTTCCATATAATGCCAGCTGAAGCTCAGTAACGAGTTTGAATGGATCTTGACACAGGAAATGTGTTTGGTAAACCAGAGAGAGAGGCAGTCCCAACGCAAAAAGCTGGCAGGGCACCACACACACACAAACCATCCCTCACAGTGTTCGAGGTCTCTACGAAGATCAGAACTCCAGAGTGAGGGAGTGTCATCCAAATAACTACCACAGCCATGTAAATATAAATAAAAACAGTGGCACTACAATGCCTAGAAACCTGAAACAGAATCTCATACCAGCCAGCAGACACAAGCGCTTCACATGTTTGTGTTTATCTGTCTGTTTTTAATAGAAAATGGAATTTAACTTGATAACTCTTACTTTCATCATCTTGAGTAAGCATCAGCAACTTGCTCTGCAATCGCTGAAACAGAAGAGAGGACACAGAACAGTCAATTTGGGAGTTTACTCCCAAGAATCCTGACAGAAAGTTTTGTCAAAGGTGTGGTTACACAGGCTCACCCCCATTTTCCTCCCCAGCGTGACTAACATGGCATAAACTTCTTTCCAAATATGGAAAGGAAAGCAGGAGCTGAAAGGTAATTTTTTGCTTTGAAAACCAAATTCCAGCATCTATTATAACTAAATGTTTGAAGGATTGTCAGAAAAATATACTGATGTTCTGAGTCTGCAGACACCTCAATATATTGGTATTTGACAGAAGGCAAATGCTTGCATGGATTCTAGAGGCAAACAAATTGAGAAGCAAGGACAACACCCAACCTAAGCACAGGCCACCATGCTGATGGCATGGCCTGGAAACAATTCGGGATTTGGGAGTGCCGTACCTCAAGCATAACCAAAAAGGCACCATGGATATCTCCCTTCTTCTCCAGTAAATATGAAGATGCCTCATGGAGCTGATGTTTCTGGGTTATCTGAGTTAAAAGGAAAAAAAAAAAAGTAAATGTGCATCTGGAGAAAGCTGCCAGTATTTGTTTATCCACGAGACAATGCTGAGCAGATGGCCAGGGCTGCGAATGCCTGTGCTCACAGGCACCTTACCCAGGCTGAGCAGCTCTCCTGCATCTCCTTTTATCTCTCATCTTGCACTACTGCCACCACCAGCATTCAAAAATTACTGGTACGATTTCCATACAGGGAAGGAACAGTCACTCGCCCATCACAAGGCAGATTTTGGCAGCGTTGCTTTCCAAAAACCCCAGGCCCGTGATTTCATAGACCCCAAACATGATTATTTAGCAGCAACACAGCCACCCCTTCTACTCTGCAGTTTCTCAGCAGCTTCAGAGCGCTAATGGCCCTTTCTTATTAGCCCTGAGACCCAACTCAGAGTCAGGCTATTAAATATATCCAACTGTGCTGCAGGAGAGCAGATCAGCAGCTCAGAGGGACAGAGAATGCTAGAAACAGATTGGAAGAGCATCCAGGAACTAATCCAAGCCTAAGATAAAGTACTTTTACAGCAGTTTAAAGAGGTAGGAGCTGATTTGAATGCATCCCCTGGCCCCTGTCCTCATAGATCTCTTTCCTACCTGGATGGTTTCCTCCAGTCTGCAGTATTCCAGAACTCTGAGTGTCTCCAAAACCTGGTCTGGGCTGTACTGACAGAGCAGCTCAATGAACTGCTCAGTGATGCAGGGTGGGAGGTGCAGCAGGTCTTGGTTAATGCCTTCTCTGGAATAAAACAGGAACAAGAGACTCAAGTCAAATTCTAGCCCAGAAATTTGGCTGGGAAGAAGAGTTTCTTATTCAGTTGTGTACTGTCTTTTATCCTTAATACAGAAGATTAAAAATCTGGTTTTAAGAGAAAAAATATGCTGTTTCTGCTAGTTACTGGTGCTGGAGGTCTCTCAGCAGGCATTTCATTTGTTCCACAACATATTCTCCTGATGCTTCAGTACAAATTAAACTCTCAAAGACTCCTGTGAAGAAAGAGACCAGCACAGACACATCTCCAGCAACTCCATCGCAAAGACGCACAAAGAACTCGCCTCATTTCTTCAATGAAACCTTATGGTCCAAGTGCTCTGTTCAGATGCTGATTGTGTCCTGCAGACCTGCTCTGCATGTGTTTGGGGAAATGTTTTGTTGCTTTTTGCTTCTTGTTCCTGAAATTCTTCTTTGACTTCCTTTACCACATTTTAATGTTCCATCCCTTTGATCTACCTCACTGAGAAAGGAACTCATACTTCTTTTAGAGAAACATCCCCATTTTCCAATCCCTGGGCTCGTTATTAAGCAAACTCCTCATGTGCGGGAAACAGGAGAGAAAACAGAATTGTGAGCAGTGCCCATGTCCCTTTGTCCTGACAGTTTCCTACTGATCTTGTTTTCAAAGAGAGCAATGTGAAGGAGGGAACTTCAGAGTGAGGAGGGAAAGGATGATGCTTTCCTGGAGTCAGATACAGCACCTGCAACCCTTAAATGAACAGCAGCTCTCTGCCACTGCATGTTACACTTCCCATGGCAGTTCTAGGACTGGTGCATCACAGAGAAACAGTGGAAGTTTATCCAGTCCAGGAAACAGGGCTTTAAATCTCCGCTGAAGCTCCTGCTAGGAAAGGAAATGGATGAGGGTGTATAAATTGAGTTTTGTTACCTTTCTGAACAGAAATTCCTCAGCAGGAGAAGATCTCTTAGTGTGCAAACCCTACAGCCATGGGATGGAAAAGGTCCGATATCCAATATCCTCTATTTCCTGGGAGCTACAAAAGGAATATTATCATCCAAGAAAGGCCAGGAGAATGCTGTGCCCCAAGCAGGCCAAGAGCAGCTTACTGTGATTACAATGATTATAAATGCAACATGCCCAGAATCTAAAGCCTCACCCACATACTGACCACAGTGTGCAAAGTATGGCACAACTCTACAAAACCTGTGCCCAAACTATTGTGTTCTGACAGCAAACAAAGGACCTTCAAGGACCAAACAAGAACCCTGAATTCACCATCCACTCCTCTCACAACAAACACCCTGCAAACTTCCCCAGTGCCTGCACGGGAGTGAGTGCTCTCCTCTTTCGGTGAGTAGAATAAAATGAAAGACTCTCTATCTAAAATGATCTCTTGTCTACGAAGATAGGAAAAAGAGCAAGTCATGCATCTATAGCATGAGAGCAAACTTCAAGTCTACTTATAACTCTGGCACCAAGTATTCAGGATTTCACCCTTCCCTCAACCATTTATTTCATCAAGAAAAACAGAGAAGAGACAATGGAAAGAAAGCTGGGTTTTGATGATTTCTAAAGCTAATCGACACTCCTGACACTTGCAGGTCCTGCTCAGCTCCATGGGATTTTGTTCACTCCAGTATAACCATATCCAATGTCTCCCCTGCCATACTTGTTCCAAAAAGCAAGAGAGAAGCACTGATTTCTCACAAAATCTGGCACAAGAGAGCCCTGCAAGTGTTATGGGCAGCTGGGCACAGAGGAGTGCCCTTGGGACAGACCCTCATGGTTTAGGAGTCTGTTACTACATTTATAAACCCAGGACACTAGGCTGCTAAATAAGTTAATATTGTTGGTATAATACATAAACACAAATGCCAACAGACAATGCTTCACTGTGTTGGGTTTTTTAGAGGAAAAAACCCGAGAGTTTAAAACGGAAATGTAGCAAAGACTGTGATTAATGAGCTGAGCAATCCCCACTACATTCTCTGTTTCCTGGGGCTGCTTTATGCTACAAACATACAGACATTTGGTTTTAATTTCCCCAGGCAATTCCTGTTAACCCTGTTTCCTCCCTTCCCCCTTCCACCTTCTTAAAAATAAATCTCTAGCTAAATTAAATGGGCCAAATTAATCCCTAATGCAATTCCACCAACTTGGATAGTTAGACCAGCATGATGAGTCTTGTTCCCACATGATCAAGCAATCAGTTGTGTTTGAGACCTTAAGAAGCTCATTTACTGCTCTAAGAGTCTTTATTTTAACAAGAATTTTTCTTCACAAAGGCATATAAACATTTAGATTGGCTGTAAAGAGACAGATGTTTTCAGAAGAGCCTAATCACTATTTTATGTATAAATATACTACAAAGTGTAGGTGTATCTGCAGCTAGGTCTGCAGAGCAAGCTTCTCCCTCCTTCCCTGCCTCTCCCAGGCTACAGCTCATCTCCTTTCAATAGGTATTAGAAGAAAACAACTTCACAGCACTGAGAACAGACCTCAGGATCCGAGTGTTATTAAGAAAATGCCATGTGGCCTAGTGCACCACATGGAACATCCTCCTTGAGGGAAAAGCAGAGACCTGTGGGAAGATCAGATGCACAAAGTTGCTTCCCATTGCTGGTTTGAACACATCATGTGTTGCCTGTGATTAGAAGGTAACTACAGCAGAAATGGGTCTATTTAGCTCTAATTACGGCAGACTGAAATTAGATACGTTTATTACTCAGAGATTATGGGAGGCATTCTGTGCATAAGATTAAAATCCAGGTTAATTACTACCTTCACTGGGTGCAAGTGATACCACAGCATAAACATAGTCCTACTTAACATCCAGCTGGGTTTCATTTCTGCTTAACTTCTTTTTTTCCCCCCCAATTAATCATTAATTAACTAAATAATCTAATTTCTTTCCTATAAAACCCAACCAAGATATTTTTTTATTTTGTTTTGATCCCTGAGAAAACAGGAGGTGTGGAAATGAACACCTTCCACACAAACATGTCTGTAAAATTCTGGAAACAACAAAACATATGTTTGGAGTTTTGGCTTTGGTTTGGTTGTTGGTTGGTTTTTTTCCCTTAATTTACATAGTAACAAAATCCAAGAAGTGATTGATTAATTCCACATCCTGGCTTCCAAAGCATGCTTTTTATTCCACTTCAACAAAAACTGAAACATTGACACTTGGATTTAGATAATATTGCCTTTTCCTACTCCTCCTCTTCATTAAGCACAATTAATTTGTAACTAATTGACAAACCAAGATCTCTCCCTCAGTTGCATTAACAATTGCTTGAAAGCAACCGGATCTGTGCACATATAAATGTCTTGTAGCGTTTGATACTGATTCAACAGAAAGAGAACACTCAGTGCTGAAGCACTGAAAGAACAGGAGCAGATGGAGAGGGCAAGTAGTTAAAAAGAGGAGACTGCAGTGAAATATGGCAGCAGTTCTGAAACAAGACAGAAATTTAAAGTGTCAGTTGACCAAAAAGCTCTTTGGTTTATGTTGAACTTGGGCACCTCGGTCAAGTAACCAAAGCAGTGGGCTGGGAAGAGAAGCTGCCATTGCTGAGAAGATAAATGGGCGCTCCAGCCCCAGGGCACCATTCCACAGCTCCCTGGAGCAGCTGGAGCAGCAATGCCCAAGATCCCACCCATGTGCCAGAGGCAGCACATGGCGTGTACTGGAGCCCACAGCACTTCCCAGGCTGGCAGGGGCTCCCCTGAAGGACACTCCCCACAACACATCTTTTGGGCTGTCCTTCTCAACTTTGGGCACTCTGAGGAGCAGGTCACCTTTCCTAAGCCTCATCTTGGCTATAGGCTGATTATTGATGCACTGTTTCAAAGGAATTGATTTTAATCCATGTTTTCAAGCTGTAGTTTGTAAACAGTCCCATTTTCTACATACCTGGGATCAAGGAGACTCCTCAGGAACTGGAAGAGCAAGAACTGGTCCTGTACAACAGGAGGAGACAGAGTATTGTTATTTTAAACAATGTGCTGTAAAGCAGTGATCCCTGAACTATATCCACTGAAGAAAACACAGTTCCCAGCTGGTGCCTGCTGAGGCAGATGCTTTAGGCTTGTCTTGCACCAATATTCTGAGATGCAGACAACTCTGCTCTGGGAGCCCAAGCCACACTGAACCCCAACTAAAGGCTGCAACCAGCAGCTCTGAGACTGTACGTTTTTATGGCCAGAAACTCTATAAACAGGCCAAATAACTGAGATGTAGCAATTCCTATCAGTGAGTAGCTATCACCTATTTTTCTTCTGCTTCTGACACAGCAACAGCTCTCCATGACTCTTAGCAATCATTTCTTACAGGAATGACATCCCCATTAAACAGAAGCCCCAAATTAATGGGGTTTGACACTTCACCTGCAGGTTTGAGATGATGCTCCCGATCTGCTCGTTGAAGTGAATGGCTGCCAAGTCAGCTGCTTTACCTGGGCTCAGCACCAGCAGCTCCTTTGGGGAGGGAAACACAACCCAATTAATTACTTTTGATATGACAGGCAATATAATTATGCAGCATCACATACGGTAACTGCACCTTTGCCTTTGCAAGTGTAAGATAAACACCACTGCACAGAGATGTAGAAAAAATAGAAAGGTAGTTGGTAAAAAGGGATTTCTGAAGTTGATGATTTTCCTACACACCAGGCCTTGAAGAACACAAAACTCTTTACACCAAGACCCCATCTCAGTCCTAAGGAAAGGAAGTTATTCATCAGGTTTTCTGACAACTGCTTTTCCCCCCTGCCAAGAAGACATTCCCAGTGCCCAACGGCAAGCCAGCAGGAAAGAGGGAACAACCAACCCTTGGGAATTTCTCAGTCCAATGGAAACAGTGTTTAACTAGCTTGAACTGAACCAAACCAGAAGTTTAAAAGCAAGTTTCCTGTAACTGTTCACTGTAACTGATACCTGTCCAGACATGAAAAAGCAATTTATTTATTGTAATAGAAGGAAACAAAAATTTTTTCGATGCCTGTGGGTTTGCCTTCTGTTAAGCTTGAGCTAAAAGGCTTCGCATCATACAAGTCTACACAAACCATAGTGTGAGCTTTTTGCTTCTAACCCTTCCAAATGCATCCACACTTCCAAATAAATGAGAAGCAACTGCTGCAAAACAATACTGTGCACCTCGTAACCCTTCCCCCAAAAGCTTCTGCTGAACCTAAAAACAAGAAAACATTGCTTTACTGAATAAAAACAACTGTTGCTGCAGTAAAGCAAGAAAATTTTCACAAATGTACATCTGGAAAAAAAGCCCCAAACTGAAGAAGTTCCTTAGCAGTAGCTTGGTCTCCAGACGGGCACAGCAGCCACTGAATGCAAACAATGCCAGCAACAGATGGGGCAAAGGGAAGCAAGGAAGTGCCTGACCATTCCACGGGCTCTTTAGGAAGAGCTGTCACAGACAACGCCTTTGGTGAGGTTTCCAAAGGAAAACCTGTCCCCCATATAAGCAGCTCTGTTTGACCCCACAGCTTTACTGCACAAGCTCAGCCCTTCCCTGCATCCCCACCACTCCTTCACCCCACAAATCCAGGCAATCCAAAGCACCCAGGAGACCTTAAGCAGAGGAGGACAGATGGACACAAAAAGGATGCAGTGTGAATGCCTTAATCTATTTCTCTCTCTGGACAAACCCTCCCTGGGAGTCTCCAGGACAGCTGAAGGTAGGACTGGCAGGCTGGAGGGAGATGGCCCAATCTACCTGCCTGGAATCAGTGCAACCTTCAGAGCCCATCCCCAAGCAAAATGTTTGGGGCTTGGTTCCCATCTTCTCCAGGTCTGAACAACTTGCAAATGTGGTATTGCTTAGACAGCCCTTGAAGGGACAGTACTGAATTAAAGGAATGTGGGTATGAGGACAGAAAAGGACCAGTACTGTGACTGAAGAGAACAGAGTTTATTTTTTTAAGATAAATGTCAAGCAAAAATGGCTGTGAGATGATGGGGGAAATGAGAAGTGGCAGTGATCACAAACCCCACTTCCTGTCATACAATCACCAGGAAATCCTCTGCAGACACTGCTAGTTTTTCCTGAAGAGGCTGGTTTGCTGCATTCATACCTCAGCAAATGACAGTTGTCTGGAAATCACAGCTTCCCCTCAGTAAAATGTTATTTACTGTTTCAAGTCTTCTGGATGTCTGAGAGCAGGATTAACACAATGGAAAAGGACAAAAGCCCACAGCAGCCACCAGGCTGCTAAACCACATGGAACTGTGTATACTGTTTGCCAGTCCTGGGAAACAGAAGATGCCAAAAGGAAAGAGGGAGCTGATCTCAGTGATAGCACTCAAGCAAGGTGACCCACGGGGCCCCTCACCTGCCCAGCAGCTCTCTGGGGGACCACGGATGCAGCAGAAGAAGGAAGTAGACACAAGAAGCAGCACAGGAGACAGCAGCTTGCCCAACTGGAATTCCAGTTGCTCTGACGAGGCTGCAATGAGCCAGGCCTGCTCAGCTCCAGCCCAATCATCCCCACCAGTCCCACAGCTCTGCCAGTGCCTGTGGAGAAGGGCTGTGAGCTCAGTGAGCCACATGTCAGACAGCTGCATCCACAGGGCTTCTTTGTGCATTGTCTTTTGAATCACTCTCCCGCTTGGTCCATTTTCTCATTAGTCATGCACTACTTGCAGATGCCGGTAGAAACTAAAAGTACTCTGGATGTACCCATTAGCTTTTTGTCTGCCTCACAGGATACGGATTCTACTGCCATTTTCTGCTAAGGAGTGTGGTCTGTAAGGTTTGTTTTACAGATAGAATTATTTTCCTGGCTTCTCTCCAGATCACCCTAGAGGGGACTGACAGCACCTTACAGAAACAAGAAATATTACAGATTCCCCACATCTACTGACTGGACAATCATTTCAGACACATCTCCATACCCTGAAGCAGACAGAGATTGAAGACATGGGAAAAATTATTAGCTGGAGAAGTCTAGCAGCAGCCTGTGTCTTACAGAGAAGTCATGACCCCATCTTCCCCCAGGTTAGCAGTGCCAGGGCTGAATGCACTTATCAGTGAGAGGAATCAGGATGAGGAATTGCATCCCACAGGCTCTGAGGTCAGTGACGTCCAGGTCCTGCCCTTGTGCTGCTGTATGCTCGGGAGATGGAAGATTTGCTAATGGATCCCTCCCCTGCTCCACAGCACTCACTGCCCATCACCCCCTGAGAAGGCTCCATTATCCAAAGAGCAGCACTTGAAACCAGGAAGCCAAGGCAGCCGACCTGAATCCGAGAGAAGCACTTACATTAATGTGTGAGAGCACTGAGCTTAGGTCAGCGCTGTCTCAACAGCTGTGACTCAGCACCGGGACACTTGTGCTCATGGAAAAGCACCCAGCAGATCCAAGAGCCATTAGCAGCAGCTGAGGGACTGTGGCTGCAGGATTTACTATACCTACCTCTATATGGTCCAAAGCTTTCTGCCACACCAGTTGCTTCTCCTCAGCACTGTAGCCAGGCATGGACAGGATGTTGTGGATGTAGTTGAAAACTTCTTCCTGTAAGGCACAAACCCATAAATGCTGCAGTGTGCTCTGCAGCACCACTGACAGCACTGGCTTTTGGAAAGGAGAGTGTTTCCAACAGCCTTGGGATGACCTCAGGGCTACTCCTCTCTGAGCAAGTCAGGATGAGTTATCTGCAGGGAGGTTGTATGTCCCTAAAGAACTGCCAGGAAAAAAGAGCCAAAAGGAATCTGATGTCAATGTGTTAAGCACTGAGGTCAAAGAGAATTTTCTTCCACTATTAGAAATGTCTCCCTCTTGTCCACAGGGAAAAAGGACAGGACACCACTTGAGCTAGGAGCACAGGCAGAGAGAAGAACACTCTGCCAGAGGGTAGCTCAGTTTTCCCAGCACATGCCTGAGTGCTTCCCTGATGCTGGCCTCTCGCCCAGGCTCCCCTGCACTGTCCCCAACTCAGGTGCTCTCCTGTGCCGTGGTTTCTGACCACCTCACTATCACAACCTTCTCTTCTGACTCCCTCACCCACAAAACGTACAGCATCCTGGTTTCATAAGGACCTGCTGAGGTTACATTTGCCAGACTCTCATCCCAGCTTCTGTTGGTGGTAGGGAAGGGAATACTTCAAAAACTGGCAGGTATGCAACTGAGGCTCATGCAGAAGGTCATGGCAGAGAGATAATAAGGGCAGAGAGCCTGTGTCCAGGGGAAGAAATGTGGGGACCAATGGCAAAAACAAAGTAGTGCAGTTAGTCACACCTGCAATACATCCCACCTTGCACACAGGTTTGATGCATTTAAAAAAAAAAGCAAAACTCTTAAGGCTTAAAAAAACCCCATCAGCTCCTTCCAATAGACAAACACAAACAGCTTTAACTACAACTAAGAAACCCCAACTGTTAAGGGCATGTTTAAGGTACTTATGCTAGAAGAGCAGGGCAGCTGTGCCCCGTCACTGTGGCCAGCAGGACAGGCTGCATGGCCACGAAGCAGAAAGGCCAGGAGCACCAGGGTTACTCACCTTCCTCAGGGGATCCCGCAGGTAACAGCCGATGATTTTGTCATAGCGAAGCTGCCGCTCGTACATGAACTCACAAATCTGATAGCTGCAAGGAAGGGAAACTTCCCACATCAGGAAAATCACTTAGCGGAGGCAGCACAACAGGTAGGCAGCTTTTGGAAGGGTCTTACACGGGGGTTTTCAGCACACAGGCTGGCTGGCTCCAGTGTGCTGGAGTGCCATTTGTACCAGCCCCAGGCCAACCTGCCCATCAACCTCCCTCTTTTGGGAAGTGATCACACAGAACAGAGAAAACTGGAGTTACTAGAGGGAGAGGCAAGGGAGAAAGGACAACAAACCTTAATAAAACTAGATCTCACAGGTTCTGCTCTCAAAGATGATCTTCCTTGTTTCCACAACATTCTGCTCTAAGCTAGGCCAATCCACTATGCTAATTTGAAGAAGTTCACTGAACATGACTCAACAATGTGTTATGACACAGCTTCCTACCTTCACATTTTAATAAACATCTTCAATATTTTGAGACTTTACATGAATTCAGATATAACTAAGTCAAACCAAATGAAGAGTGATACTTAATATTACACTATAGCTCTTTCAGTTCTGATGGAAGTGGCTGAGCTGGGGGGGCCTGGCTGTCAAATTCTCTGAAGCAAGGAGGAAAAAAAGTGTTTCTTGAATTCTGAAAAATTTGATTGGGTCACTCCTTTTAGGACACCCAGGAAAACAGGCATGGTATACCAACCACTGCTATCCCTCTGGTCCTTTGTGATACGGTGGATTCATTCATGTAACACCCAAACTCACAGCCTGGATGAAGACGCCCTCCCTGGCTGGCTCTGTTCTGACATGACAGGCTCTTTCTGGAATCATAAAGCATCTAAAGGAGGTGCTGGAAATATTTAGCCTTTCCAGACACTGTTTTTGTCTCTCCTACTCAATTCTAAAATGAGTACCCTGGGGGTGGCTCCAGACCCCTTCATGCTTTTAAATCCACCTGGGGCACCTCCATCTGCCAGGGGTAGAGCATTCCAATATACAACTGTACCTCTGAACACAGCTTGGGCTCTAGGATAGGGTATCTCAAAACTCATCAAGTCCTACAGCATTTCTCCTGAAGAGTTTCCACAGCTCTACCCCCTCTTTTCTTAACAGTGCTTTCTCTACAAACATGCAGGAAAGAAAATCTGAGACTAAACATGAACATCTTAAATGAAGCATAATATGAATGCACAGGGAAAACAACCCGAAACATAGTTACAAAGAAGAAATAAGAAAAGTGGAGCCAAAAAAAAAAAGCTGTGGAAGAGATTTAAAGGCAGAGATTTAAAGTTCAATATCATACACAAGATCTAAAGGCAGGTTTTATACATTGTGTCCAGCAACTCACAACTCAGCCTTCTCTGCCATTTGGATAAGGCGGCTCTCTTCAAACTGCACGATCCCTCCTGCCTGGAGCAGCTCTAAAAGCACCTGCAGAGATTGAACAGCAGTTGTTTACAGAGCAGCAGCAGCTGAACAGCCAGTGCCGCTACAAGTGCACTGCTCCTGCTCCAGTAAACTTGGTAAGAACACAGGGCTGACTTTACTGATTTTGTTAATTGATTGTCCATTAATTATGAAGGTCATGTGCTTATTGAGAATTTTCCTGCCTCAGTTCTTCCTTCTGCAGGCAATGCCGGGGTGGGACCTCCCTCCTGCTGTGTCTAGCACTGCACAATATTTCCATGCCCATGTCCTTAACCCACACCCACTCCTGAGGACAAATTGTGCTCCACAGCCCGGCCTTGCCTGCTGCTCCAAGAAGCGTTCCCTGGAAGGCTCTTACCTGCTGCCTCTCGGAATGCCGGGAGTCATCATCTGGGCTGCACAGGAACTCCAGCACCTGTGCCAGGGTAGAAGTTGGTGTGAGCCAGGCCTGGCTGGCGCAGCTGGGAGCACAAACTGACCAGCACACCCTGAGCACCCGCAGTGGCAACAGCAAACCACAACACAACCAGGCCACCTGCATACACCTGGTCTTGGAAACAAACTGGGAATACTGGAATAGCAGAGAACTGTTGAAACACAGGAGGGAGGGAAACACAGGACTCTGCACCAGGATCTAGAACCAAACTTAAGGGAGCCCAGGGAATATAGAAGAACACAGCGAACCCCATGTTTCTGCTTTGGACTACACACCAAAGAGCTGGCACCTCTCCCCTGGACTGTGCCATCTCATCAGGAAAACAGGAAATTATGTAATTCATAGAATTTAATATATGTGGAATGAAAGTGTTTAATCCAAATCTGTTCAGCCTCCACAGAGTTCTTCAGTCTTAAATTAGGACAAAAGACATATTTATTCTAATTCATTTTTATTAGTGCTCATACATCCCTATTATCATCATAGCACAACTGCCATAGCCAATGAAGCCTCCTTCTCAGTCCCAGGAATTTCTGGGACTTAAGCTGGGATACAAAGGTAACTCCTGCAAGCTTCAGGCATGCATTGGTGCAAACAACTTTTTCAAACAGCAGAGAAGGTAGTGGCCACCTGAACTAAAAATTACTAGCTACACTTAGGTGCTCTATAAACTCAGTAATGTAATTTTAGTTGATACCCCTCATCCCAGACTGCCTTGGGTTGGGAAGGGACCTTTAAAGCCCATCCAGCTCCACCCCTCTGCCCTGGGCAGGGACACCTTCCACTAGACCAGATTGCTCAGAGCTTCATCCAGCCTGGCCTTGAACACTTCCTAGGACGTGCTGCTGTTTCTCCCACGATTTCAGCCAGGCTGAAACACAGAATGTACAGTGCTTGCACGGTCTGTTCTACCCTGCTCCTGGGAAAGACCCATGAAGATGCACCAGTACCTCCAGACCTGCTCCAGTCTACAGCATTGGCCACACTTTCTGCAGTGCTGCATCCTGCTTGGAATGTCCTACACAGTCAGGAATACTTGCCTGGTCAAACAGTGTCCTGTTGACAAACAAGGTGTTGTTGGGCTTGGCGAGCTGCCGGGCAAGGAAGGTAAAGAGACAGCCAACCTGTGATGGGGTAAAGTCAGAATTCTCCACCATGACCTGAGAAAGAGTGGAGAGAAAAGGGAAAAATAAACCCGCAAGGGATTGATTCTGCAGCTGCCTTTGGGAAGGTAAGCAGGACAACAAGAAATCCCTGTGAGCCATCGTGTCTCCTCCTACCCCAGACACCTCCTGGTGTTGGTCCATTCTGAAGGTCAAACACAAGTCCCCTTCTGCAGCTTTCAGCTGTGCCACCTGAAGACACAGACAGTGGATGTGTCCTTGCTAAAGCACCTCTGTCCTAAAGCCAAAGAGGCTCCACCTCTCCACCATAAACTCTACAGAAGAATTCTTGCATGCCCCTGCTTTTCAGGTGTGAAGAGGCTCCAAGCCCGTATTTATCTCCACCTCTGTAGCCTGTGCTGCTCATGGGACATGTAACAGCTCCGGAGCAGAGAAATGTTGGTACATTGTTATATTGTTAAAGATTGTATGCGAAAAAAAACCCAAACACTTCAAGCCCTAGGCATTCACTACTTCAACTGTAGCATGCAAAAAACTGCTCTAATAGCTAAGAAATGACTGCAGGTTTGGGGAAAAGCTTTTCTCGCATTAAATTAGCTGTTAGTCTAACAATATTTAGAGACACTTGTGGCTGTGCTGACTTGAAATTACAGAATAAAGGAATATCTAAGAGCCACTACAAGAGGGATTTGAAACCTAAGAAGTGCTTGTCACCTGTCTGGTGTATAAAACATGAGCCTGATGTATCCTGACTGGTATCTTCTGCTTCTAAAAAAAGCCTAAACCCTAAGGGAAAGTGAAATACCCCTGTTTGGAGAGTCCCCTCTCAGAGCAGTGTGTTTAGATGGGAGGAAATCCATCACCTGGACAATTCTGTCAGCTAAGATCTAAGAACTGCTCCAGCAAAGCCTCACCATGGAGCAGTGCACAGTTTATAACCTCATTCAGTCGGAGCTGGGGGGAGTCAATTGATTTCTTCAAGTCACCCAGAGCTCCAGACCCCATGAGATGCTAATGGTTATGTGACACAAGTGAGGCAGGCAGGCCAGACACATTAGAGAATCAAGCAGAGCTCTGCTTGAAACACCAGCTAAAGCAATCATTCTTTTTTAATTTTCATTGTCTGTCTAAAAAGACTGTTTCTTACAGGAGCCGAGTCAGAACAGCGTTACCTAACACCACTAAAATATTACTCACTGAAATATCTGGAGAGGTTAATTAATTTTAACTTTGTTTTCCACAAACTGGGTCCTTGTCAGTCCATGTAAAGGTGAAGATACTCTACCCCTGGAACAGAGGAAGCTCCCAGAGGCTGCAGGCCAGCCACATGGACGATATATTTGGCAAAGTTTTGACTGCCATTAGCAGAATGTCTACTTTCACCAAACTATTTCAAAAGAACAGATATTTCCTAGGTGTTTTATTTATTGCCAATGACAAATTTAAATGGAAAGTTCCAAGAGTTTTTAATTTTTATCCAAAAGGACAGCAGATTCCAGACCAAAGGACTGAGAGTTCTCTTAACAGCACGTTGCTTGCCAGAAGACGCAATGCCGCAGCCCTTTTCAAGCTGCCCTCCTGCTCTTGGTGCCGTGACAGGAACACAGCCCCAGCAGCTCTGGAACACGGCTGCAGTGTGCCACCTCCTGCTGACAGCAGCTCAGGACACAAATCTGAGGGGCTGAGCCAGCACAGGGCTCAGCCTCAGAGCCACAAACTGCTCGGGAAGGCTCACAAACCCCTCACAGTGGCATTATCTCAGCCCACTGCAGCAGCACTGCCACCCAAGTCACTCACCGTGCCCTTGTCTCATCTATCAGTGGTGACAGGGACAGGAAAATGCTACTTATGATATGTTTACACATAAACACCTTCCAAGTGGAGTCACTCGTGATTAATGGTGACAGCTTGGAGGGGAAGGCAAACGGCACTTGGCAGTGAGAGCTCTTAATGGGATCATCCATTGTTGGGAACAGGGGCTGGGGATGACAGGTGATTTCCAGAGTACCAGTCTAACAACAATTCCTCTTCTCTCCTAAGCTAAAGATAGGCCTGTCATCCTGGGAGTGCTCCATCCCAAACACTGCATTTATAGCCAGGGGAGCAGGGATTCAGCAGAAAAGCGGTGGCTCCTGCCAAGCACAGGATACCTGGGACCTTTTATCCTGCTTAGAAGGAGTCAGGGAGTAGATCCAATGAGAAGTAGATAAAAATAAGCTTAACAATGCAGAGAGGAGAAATTTGACAAAGTACCACCCAGGTGAAATCACAGACAGGAAAGGAGACCTCTCTGTCAGCACATTTAAAGTGCATGAATCATCACTTCTGAATATGCAACCAACAGTTTTGGCTGAGGTGAATCCATGCCCAGCACCTCCTCAGAGGTGTCAGCCAGGGCAGGACTGGAAACACCTCCTCCAGATTAACAGGCTGTACTGGAGAGCATTGCATACAATCAGTCAGATACAAACTAAGGATCATTTTTAGGCACACTCACTTTCAGAAGAATGTCCACAATCCTCTGCTGATATTCCACAGCTTGCTTGTCATTCTTAAAGTCTTCAAAAGTCTGCAAGAGGCAAAACACTGACACCTTGAGCAGAAGCCCTCAGAATACCAGCAAACACAAAGCAGACAATGCTGGTTTAAGTCCTTTCTCTGCATATCCCTAAGCAGCAAGTTCCAAGATACAATTTGCTCTTCTGTAACTACCAAAACGGTTTTTGCACATTCAGGTAAAAGTAACAGGTCCAAAGAGGCATAGGAAATTCTAAAAATTTGGAAAATAAGACAGATCTCCATGCAGGAGAAGGAGATAGGTACTAGAACAGTCTACAAATACATTATTCTTGTTTTACCTCTGTTTCAAAGACAGCCTCTGTTGCCAGAACTTTCACTATGTAATGTCCTGTCCATCAGTTTGTATTTAAGGACAAAAAGGACTACCGTGATTCCATCTGACATCATGTAGAATAAGCACCAGAACTGTTCCTGCCCCAAGCCAGGATCTCCTGATTTAGCTAAAGCATGGATTTATTGACAGGAATCTCACAGATCATGCAGCAATGATGGAAGAGCTGGCACTGTATTTTCCTCTCCAAGAGCCAGGGTCTCTTACCAGAGCCAGCACATTGAGGAATTCCCGTGTGTCGAAGTGCAGCAGGGTCCGAACGTAGGGATACACTTCCTCATCCACGGATCCCTCAGCTGAGTGCAGCCGGATCAGGAACTCAAACACCTGCAAGGACAAGGCACACAAAGACAGCAGATTTCCTATGGATTTCAGATCCATAGGGAGCTCCAACTGGGAGCACAAGTGCATGGGAAAGCAGCACCGTTACCTGCTTTGCACTTAAACTTTAAAGCCCTTTAGGAGTTCATCAGTTCTTATTTGAGTGGTGTTTTCTGTTGCTTGTCAGCAGGAAAACAATCCCCCTTCTTAGACTACCAACCAATTTCAGATCAATCAAAATTTAAGATCAAACAAAAATAAAGGCTTATTTATACTTGCAGACAGAAGCGTGTGAAATTAGAAAACTCCCTCCCCTTCTTGGCAGCTTTCCAAGCTGGGAAGCTATGCAACTCCTCCTTATCCAGGGCACAGCTCCTCTCCTTGTCAGCAGTTCACTTGGGAAGAGCCAGTCAATCCACCCCCTCCATGTGAGGCACAAAGCTTTTGGAACTGCAAAGACTGACTGAGGTGCTTTTCAACTCCATCTCTTCCACTGACTTCGCAGTTCATGAAATTTGAGGACATCTCAGTCCCTTTACTGAGCCCCTGACAGAGGTGTCCAGACCATCCCAGGGAACCAAGAGGGCAGGGACAGCTCCGGGTGTCTTGCCCAGGGCTCACAGCAGAGCTGGCTGCCAGCAGGAAGGGAGCAGGCGGCTCCAGGCTGGAGCAGCACTCAGGAATCATGCTGGATACACACTGGGATCCCACGGACAGCTGAGAGGCCATGTGCTCTCCCAGCCACCCTCAGCAAGTGCCATGGTCCCTCATTTACTCCTATTCTGAGTTAATTTGCTGTCAGCACAGTGGCACTGAATCCAGCAGGAATTAGCAGCTTGCCTTTCAGATCCACGCCTTCCCTGCTGGCCTCCTTGATCCCAATCTGGCAGCTAGGAATACTTGAGAAAACAAAACAAACCCAGCAGACAGAGAGGTGTTACTTAAGCCCAGCTCTCAGGAACACCATCAGGAATCACAGAAAGAAGAGGCTGAAGGCTCTTCCCAGAGCTGCTGCTGCTGACTGGGCTGCTGCTGCCTCTCAGACCCTGAGGAAGGGACAACCCAACAACTCTGGGAGAGGGCAACAGCCAGAGCTTGGCCCAGCAAAGGGGAGTGGATGGGTTTGCACAGCCTGTGAGGAAAGGGGCTGCAGGAACCCAGAGCCACCACATACATACAGCTACAAGTTCTGGATTAGGAAAAACCACCCCACAAACAAAACACCACCACATAACCAAAATACAGCTGTTCTATTGTACTGCAAAGAGAAAGTGCAAAAGAAAAAGCCCTTCCTCTTATTGGAACCCTGAAACTGAAGTGAAATGCTAAAAACACCAAAGAAATGTTTGTGGCAAAACCAGCCAGAAACTCAGAAAGAAGTTTGGTGAGCACAAAGTGATGATCAGGGACATCCTCTATTTCAAGACATTGTCAGATTACTCCAAAGGAGTCAAAAGCCTTCAAGAAACCTACAACCAAGAGCTGCTTAGAGACATTTCCCCCCACTGTCAATCCTGTGTCACATGCATTTGAAAACAGGGAGGATGCTCCCATATTTGACACATCAAGTTTACAAAGAAGAAACAGCTACACATTTCTGGTAGCTTTCTGGTAAAGAAGGCAAAAACTCCAATCACTAAGAACTGTGTGTTCCCACACCCCAATTTACAATCGGAAGAAAAATATTAAGTTTAAATGTTCAGACTGCAACAACTGTTTGATTTCATCCTTTAGAAACTAATTTTGTAATTACAGGGAGATACACTCATATCACAAAGATACAGTTATCAGATTGATAGTAGTTTTCCCTTGGAAACCCATGAAAGAAGGCATATGTAGCTTCTTCTAAAAACCTCAAAAAACCTTTCCAAGAGGTTTCTCACCTGATTTTTCACCAAAGGTACCAGATCTTCAGGAATATCACCCAATGGATAGGCACGGCCTGCCAAGCAACAGCTACAGAAAAGGAGGAAAAGGCATTTTAATACACCTTGACATTGAAGAGATTGAGGAGAACTGTTCATTGTTTGAGTTGATTTTCAGGATGCTCTTAACACAAGGCAAACCAATTTATTTTGTAAATCATGAAAGCAAGAAGCATCGCAGGCAGCACTGCTGCTAATCCACACTGAGGCAACACACTGCATGAAGTTGCATCCAAGGGATGTCGTTCCACGGCAGGAGAGCACTGCTAAAACTCAGTATTTCTCACAAAATTTTCCATTTTAGGAAGCTGGAGTAATGCAGAAGCTAACTTCATAATCTTGCATAGATTCCAGAAAGATTCCTCCTGTGCAAGCTCCTGCAAACAACAGGGAGCACAGCAAGGAGCAGCTGAGCACAGCCATGCCAGAAGGCAGGGCAGAAAGGGCCAGAACAGGGCATGCTACAAAACACGAGGCTACAGAGCCCTCGGTCAAGGAACCCTGTGCCTCACACATGACAAAACTCACTCTAACCAAATTCTGACACTAAAAACATGATATTGGTACATCAGCAGCAACCTGGGCTCCAAGCCTCCAACTTGATCACACCACGTGCAATGAGAAGGGATTGTAAATTTAAGTGAGCTGTAGTCAGCACCCACTGCTATTCTACACAATCTCTCAGAACCTGAAGCTCCCTATAAGGTTCTGTAACTACAGCAAGTTTAAAATCTGGTGCCACCAGCAGACAACACTTGACACATTTTCTGCAGGACCTTACCTTATATATACAAGCAGCTTGTTGCCCATCACCACCTGCTCATCTAGAAAACAAAAACTATTTGTCACCCTTTCTTCACAAGACAAGATACAGAGATGCAGCTCTTCTCCCACATACACAGAGTTTATCACACAAAGTTGAGTAGCTTTACACACAGTAAATAGTGCTAGAACACTCTTCTGTTCTCCAGGACTGTTATATTGGGTATGCATTTCCTTTTTGTATCTCTTTGTTGGAAGCAGCCAGGGATATGCAAAACACCAAGTACCAAAACTAGAAACCCTCAAAGGGAAAGAATTCTGTACCTGTGAGAGACTTGCCAGCATTCAGTGGAGGAGCAATGACTTTGAACAGCTTCTGTAACAAGAAAAAAGGCACTGCTCAAGCAGCTGGAAAAGCTCAAAGTAAAGAACCTGTATGGCTTTAAAGCAGCGATCAATGGGGTGTCTTCCCACAGAAACTCTTTATCACCATGTCTTTTAATTCAAAGGCACAGAGGACTCAAAGACATGGCAAAAGATGCTTTTCCCAGCCAATGTTATGAAAAAACAGCTTTCATTCCATCAGCTCTAACCCTGAGGACAGGCCACACTAAAGCCAAGCAATGTTCAGCACTCCCAAAGGTCAGTCAGAGCACAACCCACCAGCCCCATGTCCTGCTTCTCTATCTCCTGTCACCAGACTACCTGCAGCCCACCCAGCAGGGTCACCAGAGCCTAGTTTGGGCAGGTAGAACACCTAAACACTTGCCTCTAGAAAGCAAAGCTATTCATATCCATACAGCTATTCCTCAGTTTCCAGAGTCCTTCTTAAAATCCTGACCACCTAAAGAGCCTCCTTCCTGAGAAAAATCAAATGAGATTACAACTGCTAAAACTTGGGTAGGTGGTGATTTTCACATTCCAATAGCCCCAGCTCTCCATATCAGTACTACTGAGAAAATACCAGCAGTGCTTCCACGGTGAAACACATTGGGGTTAGAGAGCCATTGACACACCAGGCACATCTCCAGGATAATGAGCAGGAACAACAGGGCCTTCAGGGAGACCATTTCAGTGAGCCCCGTGCTTCCTGCTGAGAGATCTCTCCCAGAACCTCAGAAGAAAGCCCGCCTCAAACAAGGGCTGTTTCTGGCTTTTTTTTTATGAACTGTGTACATAGTCTCCTTAAATCATCATGTTATCTTCTGCTGATTTTCCTTTATATTTTATTAACATGAATGCATTTCCTGTCCTAACTTTGCAGAGGAATTCTGCCTCAGCAGAGAATTTAGTGTTCTAAAGCACAGTAGTTACAAATTACTTCTCTCCTCTACTGCATCCAGTCAAATAAACCATGTATTTCACACATGATTTCCCCCTTGAAACAGAAAAGGGCAAGAACACAGAACAGAGAGAATAAGATAAGGCTTTGGGTTTGAAATCCTGTTTCTCAGAAAGAATGTGTGCTGAACACCCCAGTAACCCCTCCTGCAGGAGGGCCTCTCCCACCTCCATGGGACTGATGAAGTCGTTCATCCCACTGTTGTAGACGTAGATCATGGCATCGTACAGGCGATTTTCCCAGCACAAGAGAACCACCTGCAAGGCAGCAAAGCACAGGGCAGCTACACAGCTGCTCTGAGCTCACACTTTTGTCACTCCCCAGGCCCTGTCCTTGCACTTCCATCATCCAAGACTATGACTTAAAGCAGAATGCGAATTTCCACTTACAGAACCAGTCTCTGCAAAGACCCCAAACCCCCCAAAGGAGTGTCCAACTTCCTGCTCAGGCAGCAAGCATGAAGTCTGACTGTCTAGATTGTAACATTCATATGAGGTAAAATAAGAAATTTTTAAAAACCCCTTGTCTTCAAAAACCTTGCTTGCAGTAGTTTGGCTGGGTGAATCATAACATCAAGTTCCCAAGCAGCTTCACCCTTGAAATGGAAAGCCAGGACTGCTGAGCAGGAACACCTCCCTGCTCCACTAACTTGGTTGTGCAAAAGCAAGTACCCAAGCTGACAAACACAGCTCCAGCTTTCTGTGCTCCGGCAGCTTTTGATGTCAGGTAAGGTATTCAAAATGGGAAACAGTGACTTGGAATAATCCTGAACGACCAGTATTTTCCAACACATTCAGCTGCTGATGCATTAACCTATGCCAGACACAAACTGGGGGGAACAAAACACAGCCACACTATAATTCCCAACTCATTGAATTTGATCCCAGGGACACAGGGAAACCCCACGTCATGCTGTGCTTAGAAGCACAAGATATTGTAACTATTGAGCTCCTCTGAATAAATCAGCACAGTATGCAACACAACCACTCACCTGCTGTATGTCTAAGCTGGTGATATCCATATGCACAATGCAGGCTTCCAAGTTTTCCAACCTGTTCTTGTCTTGGAAGTGAAGCAGCAAGTCTTTCATCACTTGAGCTGTGATTCCCATCAGCTTATCACTCAAGATATATGGCTCCAAGCACTCCAGAAAGATGCCTTTGGCTACGGAGTTCTCACTCATCTTATCATATATCTGGTTAAATAATAGATCCCTAGGAGGAAGGAGGAGTTTAGTTATCAAATAATTTTATTAAAATCTCCTTGCTTATCTACTTTCTGAGGGCTCCAAATTAAACTCCATTTTCTCTGTATTTCCCATGCTCAGGAACAGAATGCCCTGTTCAGCTCCTGTACTGGGGCAAGTTACACAGCATAAATCAGCTGTTGTAACAGAAAAAGTGCTGTTAGAAGGGAAGTGATGATGATGACAGGAAAATCTATCAAGGCAGGTTCTTGGTTTGAAGCAACTTTTCTTCCTCAACACTTCACTGTAAATTTAAGAGAGAGTTTTGTGTGAGTACTGAGTTCCTGACTTTGGTACCAGTTTTTAGGGATTCCTCTGAACTGTGATGTGACATATGCCATGAAATGATGTGACATATGCCATGAAATGATGTGATGCAATTCCTCTACACCATGTGGTGTCCCAGGAAACAGACTGGGGGCTACCTGGGGTGCTGGGATCTGCCCTGGGTACAGACCTGCCAGCCCAGACTTACATGCGCTGCAGCAGGAGACAGTAATCCACAATGACAGGCACCACGTCCTGAGGAACAAACACAACAAAGTTGCAGGGACTGACTGGCAAAAACCCTGCCAAGCAGCACATCCTGCAGAGCACAAATGCAGCCTTGGCCAACACAGAGCAGAGACAATGAGGTATCTGACTCAGCTGGTAGCTGGCACAGTTTCAGGTTTTCCATATGCTGGTGCATATGGAAAAAAGCTCTGCTGACACTCCTGCAGAGCACAGAGGGCACACAGGTTCTGCTCTGCCACCCACCATACCCAAGTCCTGATTTCATGAGTGCACACAACAGGTGAGAGTTCAGCTGAACCACTGCAAGATTTTTCAAAAATAGAAAAGTAATGTTTGTAGCAAAACAAAGTTAAGTAAAAAAGCCAAAAGATTTCTACAAGAGCCCTCTGGAGCACCATACCTGGAAGTGCTGCTCCATAACCTGGATTTTCCCTTGGTCAGGACATTTCTTCAGAGTCCGATCGGTGTAATGGAGAAGGATTTCAACCATCTGAATTACGATAAATAAGAAAATTCACTCAAATTCTGTAGTGAGGCCCTGCTTGGTAGCACATTTCCCAGACTGGCTTGGGGGCTGGCAGCACTGTAAACTCTGCTGTCCCGTTTAGGGCATGAAGTGCTTGAGCAGGAAGGAGCAGAGGGAAGAGGCTGCCGAGAGACAGAAGTGTGACAACAGCACAGAAGCGCCCAGAGGGATACTGAAGGCCTACACTAACTTTAACCAGCCTGCCAGCCAGGTTTCAGGCTGGTGACACATCCTGAAGCACAAGGTTCATGTGGGCCATGATTTTACCCAAAGCTTAATTTACAGTGTATTACACAGCAAAATGTAGCTACCTGCAAATAAAATAAGAAGAACAGACTACAGCTAAATAATTATTGCAGTAAGTGTGTATTTTAAACACATCCCTCCCAGAAGCAAGTCCCTGTAACAACTGAACTGGATCAGCTGAAGCGTTTATTCCCTGTCCATATAAACACAGAGCACAGTTTCCATCCTGAGAGTCACCAAGTCACACACTGATGGACATGTGCCAATCAAAGGTCAGAAAACTCCAGAGTTACGTACACAAAAGGCTTCTCTCCACTGTGAGGGGTCCAGAGATCTCCAGGCCTGGATCATAATGTCACATTTTGGATTGCTAGTACTTCAGATTTTATCCCCAACTCTACCCAAATGGCATTTCTAAGTTTTGTTCTAAAATTCTGCTCCCAATGTTAGCAAGAGAGGAACATGTATATATTCTAGAGTTGGTTGGATTAACTCATGGAGGACAGAAGCCATTCCTTTCAGGAACACAGTATCACACCAGCACACATGAAAATCCAGTTGGGAAGAACTCAGGGACTCACTCTGTCAGCAATGACTGCTTTCCTCTTGCTCGTGTCCCCCGTCAAGCCTAGAAAGAATGAGGGTGTGGGGTGAAAAACAAAGTTTTTCTCATCTAAGCTACTAGCAGAAATACAAAAACTCCAAAGCCCAGATGCTAACACCACTACTCTTGAGATGCAGAGATCAGGATATATAAAAACACAATTTTGTGTTCTACTTTTAGCCCACTCTTCTTCCAAAAGGCCTATTCTCCTCACTTCAAGACTGTTCCAGCACAGGAATGGCAAGAACAGTTCCAAATCCTGTTTACACTGGGAGAACAATTAACAGAGGGCTGTCAAAGACTGTACATGAGGGTAATTGCTGGAGGAGGTCTTGATGCAAAGAAGCTGAATTAAGTGCACTCCAAGGGGAAAATATTGTAAATGCCAACTGAGAAGGACAGTTTTGCATTATTCAAAGCATTATTATCTGTTTTATTGTGCTATATCCATGCATTAAAACCAGACACATCTTCATATACCAGCAATCTCACAGCAGGATCTTGTCCTGGGAACTTGCATCTCATCTGTCAAAGCCATCAGAAGTTATCTGCTGTAAAATCAATGTGTCCAGTACAAATCAGACCACACAAGTGGCAGTCTCTGGCACAATTGACATATTTCTCAAAGCAACCTCCTTTGTAGGACACACGGTGCCAAAAGCCAGTGTGGTTCTTTCAGTTCCTTGTACAGTCAGGGGAGAGACCTGGATCAAAGCATCTGCTTGGCAGAGCTGACTGAGAATCACCCTGAAAGCTACCTACAGGTCATGCATGGCCTTCAGGAATATTTTAGCAGGCTGGATAGTCAACATCTGGACCTCCTTCACAGCAAAGTGACAACAGATTGGAGTCACACACAGATCAAGTTTGATTTTCACTTGAAATCAGCTGCTAAAGGGACTGTGACTAAAAAAAAAAAACAAATCCAAAAAACCAAACTACTTCATATAAAGGTTGCTTCTGCCAAACACAAGGCAACACATCCTACTTTTTCTTCTTCAATTCAATTCTCTTCCTTTTTTTCCTTCCCCTGAAAAAGTGATTTCTGTACATGCACAGGTTTAAAACCTTCCCTGGAGGCCTCAATTAAGAGCCAACAAACCCAAACTTACCTACAACAGCCTTTGCTTTACCTTCATAAAAGGACCAAGCAAGAGCCAGGGCATCTGTGAGACGTTCTTGTTTCAGAAGGTGGTCAACTCTCTAAAACAACAAGGAATACTGGACCTCAGAATTACAGAAAAGATGATTCCCTCCCCTTGAAGACCAGCACTTCCCAGTAGTGGGTCACAATCCCTGACAGCAAGGGGACAAGACATCTCTGAATCTCTCACCACACTGCAGTAAAGGACAGGATCTCAAAGAGATTCTCTCAAATGAACATTTTCTGCTGGAGAAATGTCAGGCCCCAGTACCTCAAGTCCCTGTGGGTGACATTTTAAGTCAGATGCTTGACGGATGGAGATCCAAAACTTTACTTACTGATACACAAAGGATAAAAATTTTCCATTCCCCATCCTTGCCCCATCATTTGGAGCACAACGAACAACTCTGCCATGCTTTCAGCAAAGTGTGCACTCATCCTACCCTCTATCTTCTCCTGAGCCCACAGTCAGCAAGGACTGAAGTAGATCGCAAGTATTTTCTGCTTTAAGGAACTATTAGCACCCAAGGTCGAGCACTACTAGCCTTGGTGTGACAGGTCAGTGTTAAAGAACTGAGAGAAGAGATTCCAGGTCTCAGCCCAGCATTCTGTCCTGCAGCAAGAACTACTCTCAGCCTCACACCCTAATCACCACACACTCAATTCAAACTCCTGATTAAGTCTCCTATGATAAATAGGCACAACTGCAACACAGAGGGAACCACATAGGAATTTAGCAAGGGGTTGTCTCAGAGCCCAAATTGTGTTTGACTTTTGAATTCCAGGGAAATCTGTGTATGAAATCATGGGTCAGAGCAAGACTCTTCATTACAGCTTACTAAACCAAAGTCAGTGATGAGTGGCTGGAGTCAAAACTAGCAGAGAGAAGTGATCTTGGGAACTAAAAGCTCCACAGAGCTAAACTGTTCAAATCCTATTAAAGGTCCTGATACAATGTCACATGAAGGAGCTTATAAACATGGATGAGGACAAGAGCCCTAAAGCAGCCAAGATGAAAAAAGGTAAAGGTCACTACTTAAAGGAGAAATATGAGATTGCAAAGAAATGGTTACCAGAGTTCCTTGGAAGTCAGCCTTGAAGCTGATTCTTGATTCATTAAAGCCTTCTACATATATAAACGACAACTAGCTTGGCATAAGCTGAATTTACTACCGAAGTTTGCTGATGACCAGCCGGCAGCACATGACGTGAGACAGAGGAACAGAAAGACACGAGAGATGTGCCCCTGAGGCTGGTAACAGAAGAATGACACTACCCAACAGTACAAGCAACTTCCAGCAGAAACCAGTTTGGCTATGGGGCACCAGTGAACCTCCAGAGTGCCCAAGTCACTGACATCACACAGCCAAAGGAACAGAGAGATGAGATCCAAGGATGCAGGAGAAATGACACATCTAGCAGAGACTGAGAAGAAGGGGCAACACTGTGCATGGCACTTGTAAGATCTTACCCAAAGCAATATGTGCCAAATTGTTTGCCTATGCCCAAGACACTGAGCACACAGGATGTGCAGAGAACAGAGACTGTGAATAAAGAAAGGCATGGGAAAGTAATCTCATGAGAGATGAAAGAGCTCTGCTTAGCCTTGCAAAACAAAGCCTGAGAGAGAACATGCACAAACTGAATAAACACCCTGCAACGTGGTGATGCAGAAAGGAAAACAGCTGTTTGATTCAAGTGAGAAGTAAAACAGAGGAACAGACATAAATAGATCACTAAGAACTTTAGTGTGGGCATTGATGGGGTTTCAGCTGTCAGAGAAACGATGTTCCAAAAACATCTTCAACCAACAAGGACCTAAAATCCTATGAACTACCTAGGTAGTCTTTGACAGATTTTGAGACTCCTGCAGTAGCTGGAGACAAACTCCAGTGGAGCAGGCTCTCTTCCGCTCCTGGATGCTTGTGTGGCAGATGGAAGGCTTGCATGACACACCCGTCCTAAGTCATGCATTGCTCTAACAGAAGCTGGCACACAGCAAGGCATGATATCTTGTTTGGAAGAGCAGGGTCTCCATTCAGCCTGCAGCTTCATGCAAGCAGGAGTGCCAGTGTCCCCACGGAAATCAGTGTATCCACAGCACTGGCTCTGAGCAGCAACCAGGGATCCTGAACACAGTGCTCAGAAAATGCTTCACAAATGCTCCCTCCCTCCTCTGAGCTGTATTTAAGCAATTCAAGCCTAAGTTGTATGGTTTCCCTCTCAACATACCTCTCTCCAGCTTCTCAATGTCATGACATGAACAGACTAGGAAATAAAAAAGAAATTAAAAGTTATTTACTTGCAGTTGCTCATGCAGCCTGTGGTACCCCACAGACCCACCACAGCATGTCAGTACAGATGAAATAAATAAAGCAACCCACAAGCAGTATAAATTGGAGCCCAGTTTTAGCTGCTGTCTTAATTTTTTCTGTTTATTCCCTAGCACATTTATAACAGAGACAGAGAAGCTTAGGATAGAGGAGTTGTCAGTAAACTAAGGCTAAGTCTACCCTGAAGTGGAATTAATTGCAATATTGTGAAACTATGACAATGTCTTACTCAGCCCATACCTTGGCTAAAATCAAATTATTGCACATTTCTTTAATCCTACAACATAAGACATCTCCACAGAAGACAAACTGCCCTTCTCTGGAAGAAGAGCTATCATCAACAGCAAATTATCTGTATTTTTACTGAAAAGTTCACCCCACTTACCTTAGTTCCAAGGTAAAAGATCTGACCCCCACAGCTGCTGATGGACTGGTAACAAGCCTTCTCTCCAACCAGAGCCTACAGGGAGAAAAATCACATGCAAGTAAAACTGCCTTTTGTTTTTGTAAAATTTCCCAAGCAACATAAATACACTTTCAAGACCCTTTCTAATGCAGAAAGAAGGCTGGAGAGAGAGCACCACAGATTGCTGGGCAGTAGTAAGTCAAAGAGCTCTGCTGTCACTCCTTCCTGTTTGTAAACTCAGCTTCAAGTGCTGCTGAGCTCTGGCTTCTCAAAAACATAATGAAGTAGGGCTCTGTATCTACCCTCAGGTGCCAAAAAAGTTATGGGGGCCCTTTCCTTGCCACCTGCTTCTTCACAAATCTTCCTCAAGAGCAAATGTGTAGGGCACACAGATGGGAAGGTGGCTGTTGAAGTGAGAGTTGCTACAGCAGCAGTCTGCCAGTAACCAGTGCTCCAGTCTGAGGTGTACTAAATAAAAAATCCTTTTAAGGAATAAAGCACATCAGCTTTTATCCTAAACAGAGTATTCCAAAGCTTGGTAAAGGAGAAGCAGCTCCTAAAAACCTCAATGCACAAAAGGAAACATGAGTTGTCTGTTAGCTGCCCACATGACCACCACCTGTGACTTCTGAGATGCTCCCAGAAGGGTTTTCTCCCTCCAGGCTTCCACTTAGGGCCTCTCTTAAACACAGCTGCAAACACAAATGGGCCATCAGCACCTACCAGAGCCTCACTGACATTGCCCCCCGTGGCCAGAGACTTGAAGTGGCTGCTGTTGTAGACCAGCTGAACCTCTGAGATCTCCACGGTCTCCAGCTCCTCCTGAGTCTGACGGTCTATGACGTGCAGCTTCTCCACACTGTCCAGCAGCACCGCTGTCCGTGAGTTGATCCACTGCAGAAGCAGCAAACCCCACATTTCAGCAGTGCATACTCCATGGGAGCCAAGGAAACAGGCTCTGGCCATATCCCTGAGCTGCCCTACTGGGAGTTCTGGGAGGGCCAGTAGCTTTGTCACTATACACGGCTTCTTCACAACTGCACACACACGTAACTTCAAAGGTAGAGATGGGGAGGCTAATTCTGGAGGGAAGCTACATGGAATCTTCTCAGAAAACAGCTGTAGACAAATGGCAATCCACCAGAGCTCTTGTCCTCTTGGCACACGCTTTATGCTCCAGCACGCTTTCCATCCAGAGCTCTCAAAGCCAAGACAACTACACCACCTGCTCCCAGGTGGGAACCACACATTGTGCTGGTTTCCTACAGAGTCCCAAGTTTAAAGATATTTTCAGTTAGTTATCACCAGATAAACACAGCCAAAAGCACAGAACTAAGGGCTACTGAGATACATTTACAAGAACACCAGTGCAAAGAAAAAGTAACCATTCTGTTGTACTGAGACTTACAGTAAAGTTGATGAGATCATAGTGCAGATGAAGCTGCCTCTGTTTCGTGACGTGTATTGCACCAGTATCATCCCTCTTGACCTAAAAAAAAAAATCAGACAAGGCTCAGACTCACAGACTTCCTTCAGTTTTGCCTCTCAGTTCCTAAAGGGCACCACCCTTACTCCAGGAGTCTGGAGCTCCCCTCAAACAAGCATCTCAGCAAGACAAGCTTAAACATACATCCTTTTCTTTCTCCCCAGTTTTACCAAGAGAGATGAGAGAGGAGAAAGAGGATTCAATCCAGACACCACAATGTCTGGGTTCTCAAGCAAAGCTTAAGGTCCAAGATAACAGAACTGGGAAACAAACTTAGCACTCCGAAGCCAAAATGCCAGATTTTCTGAAGCCTAGGTATTGCTCTCATACTGAAATCAGGCAAAAAATTATCTTCAAATACCCATATCTGCATGTGTAACTGCTGTAGATCTAAACAGGATGAGCACCATGCCCTGAAGTCACACACCAACAGGACTGAAAGCTCTTTTCTTAGTGTTTTATACAGATTTTTTCCAGACTCATGTTTTAAAGCAAAAACTAAGATGGTGTCTCAAATTCACATGCTCTCCCTGAAAAAAAATCCACACTCTTCTTCTCCCAGTAGAAACACACTGCAAATCAATACTTCTGGAACGGATAAATCTCATGCCTCTAGGGAAGGGCACCACTGCCGCTGAAGAGCAGTGACCACCAGGTTGGTTTTCCCAACCTGTGGGAAGCTGCTGCTATTGCCAGCATGCTCAGATATCATACCATCACTGAGACAAAGGCTCAATCCCCAAATGTGTGGATGAGATGTGATGACCTGAAAGTAGCAGAAGACAGCCCAGGCTCACCAGAAGAAAATGCACGACATCTCCTCGACAGAAGGCAAGCATGGGGTTGACGGAGTTCTGCACAGCCACAAAGTGCCACGCCAGCAGAGGGACACTCGAAGGGTCCATCTGTCACACACAAAGCACAGCCAGTGGTTAACGCACACCAGGCAGACCCTCAGCTCCTGGACACATGGGGCTCATCAGCTGCTCCCCACGGTCTGTGCACTGTACACACAAAGAAAATCCCCAGTAGCAAGTTGTGCTCTTTGGTCCAGCCACACGTTTGGGAGCAGGGTGTGCCCTTGACAAAGCGGACACCAAGACAGAACACCACTGGTGTCAGAGCCGCTCAGGGTAGATCCAATCCCACACGGACATATGGACTACAACAAGCTGCAGCTTGATACCAGCCTTGTCTCCATTCTTCCAACATAGCCTATCCCACATCTGCCCACTGCTGCTTTTCCAAGAATTATACCATTGACTAGTGAAAGTGCATAATGGAGAGTTTAGAAGACTGTTCAATGCTCTAATTCCTCTTGGTTCCTGTGCCTGTAATTAAGGGGTCTGCTGTGTGATTCTAATGTAAAACAGTGGCCCCAACCCAAGGTGATTGTAGCCATAATCAGGTCAACATCCCATCTGTGGGTGCATCCAGGCTGCAGCAGGAAAGACAAGAAGCTGAGGGGCTCCCTCTTGCTTATTTGAGAAAATCAGCATCTTCACAGAGGTACAGCTGGAAGAGGCCTTCTCACCTCCTCTCTGCCACAATCTGCACACATCAGACCCACAGACTGTCACTGCAATTCCACAGTGCTGTGGAAAGCAGTGGTCCCAAACACCTGTTCCTGATCTCATCTCCTTCCCTCCAAGAAAATGTTTGTAGCCATAACCCAAAAAGCACCTGTTTGGCTTCATTACTCACACGGCCGTAGGGAAAGGTCATCCACACTTTCAGAGATGGCTTCAGGCCAATAACCAGGATCTTCAAGAAAAGCAACAAAGCAAAATAAAATGTTTGAGTATACAGCAGAGCACTTCTCCTTTGTGATCTCTCCCATCAAGCCCCCCAAAAGCAGCAAGTTACCTTAGTGAGGGAGGCCATGGCCAGCAGTGAATACTGGGTGATAGGATGGTCTCTCAAATCAACCTTTGCATGCAATGGCTCAATACAGCAAACTTCCCCCTTGGAGCCGCTGAAGAGACACCGAGACTCGCATGTCCTCACTCCCATAACCCTCCTGCAAAGAGCAGAGATCAGCTTGGTGGCAGCCCAGCAATCTCATCAGTGATACTTCATAAATACTTCTAAAAAGTCCCTTGCATAGCTCCAGGGATCGCTTTTGACATGTCACGGAAGGTAATCCCATACAGCTGCTCAGATACAGACAAGAATTCCTTGAGATCTTATCTAACAACGTTTGGGAAATTCTTGGACTCGATCAGATTGACTGTCAATCCTTCCTCCTTATCCTTCCTCCTCTTGAAGAGGCCAAGAGGGAAACGAGCAGCTACTACAGGACAGCTCTCACTAATGAGCCAAGGGAAAATGAGAGGCAGCACTTTTGTGGCAGCTACCAAGAGCCCACAAGGAGTGCCAAAGTCTGGACAATATACTGACATCTAAATAACTAATGCCACTCTTTGGCTATCTCACTGCCATACAGCACCTTGCTTCAGCTGCAAAATTACACTGCAGCCCTAAATTACACCTTCAACATTCAGGCAGTAGCTTTATTGGTTTCAGTGGGGTTTTTTCTCCCTAGGTTTTAGAAACTATGACCCAGAATTGGTTTCTTGTCCTTTCTATGGGTAGATTTATTGTCTTACTTAAATGACAGTTCAAACACGGAGCCTCCGCTGTCATTGCAAATTGCAAGTGTCGGGTCATCTGTAAACTGAGCAGAAAATGAGATTAGAATGGCCCTAAGAGATAAACTACAAAAAAATGGATATAAAATACATGCTATGGAAGTTCTAACAGCACACAGAGTACAAGCAGTGCACCTACAGAAAGACACCTTTAACGTACCGAGTTGAGACAGTTATTAGGGGTTTTTATGAAGTGCAAGAAAAGGAGGGTTTGTGTTTCACTTAGATTTCCCCAGCAATCCCTGTTGCCAGATTTTGATACCAAAGCCCCGCTACTTTCTGCTGCAGCTCAGAACTACAACACACCAAAACCTGAGCTGCCTCTAGAAGGGCTCTCAGCCTCAAGCCCATGGGTTGGGGCCAGAGCTTGTAGGTGGGCTGCAGTCACAGACAGACCCAAACCAGAAATAGCCAAAACTTCCAGTGATACCAAATAATTCAGTCAATAAAGGATCACAGTCTCAGCTGGGGACACTTCTGGAGGTGTTTGCAACCCAGAATGTATAAGCACACAAACATCTGAGACGATGTAAAACAAAGCCAGGCACAGAAGCAGATATGATTTTCTGTGTATGACAATAAAATTATGCTGAACAAGAAGCCATCAACGATGTGTCTTTCAACCCAAAACATTCCCAACAAGTTATTTGAAAAACTGCTGACAGAAGCTATTTTTTACAGTTCAGACTCTTTTTAAGTTGAAAGTTGGCAAGCCATGTATCCAGGTCAAAAAACTGCAAGTTTTAGAGAAATATGTTCTAACAACTAATTCTTCATACATTTTGGCATTAGAGAGAAGTTATAACAGACAACAACTGTTGTTTGTTACAGTACAACTCACAGCCAAAACTATTATGCCAGTATACTCAGTTTCATTTTAAAATGGAATTTCTGCTCATTTTTCTCATCTCTGGATCCCACTGCCATAGGCAGCTCTCATCTAACATCTAGAAGTAGTGCACAGGGAAAGTCACCACATCTGACTGAGCAAAAGTAGAACAAAAGGAGTACATTTAGTGTTTATTACCTTGATGTGCAAAATGGCTGTTCCTGGGGGGTGGGCATCTGTTATTGATCGCAGCAGCTTCCCACTGGCCAGATCCCACATGGTGATCTGCAAGCAGACTGTGCTCAGTACACATTCACTGTCATGGGGTTCTCTCCATCACCTCATGCATTACAGTACAGCGATACATTCCTATACTGACATTATCGCCCTGGGTTAGGAGGGGTTTCATGTCAAAGAAAAGTGACCTGAAGTCTGCTCCTGTCCTGTTTTTCCAAGCAGTTCACTTGCCTGCTTACAGCTGACACCATGTGTTACCTCAACTCTGAATCATGTCCTCTTGGCCAGCTCTCCCCAGCTGTCCAATGTCCCTCACCTCACGGCTATCTGCCTGATAACAACATTAAAGAGTGCAAGGTAACTTTGTTACCACACAACACCTCCAGTGCACTTCTCTCTCGCAGAACCAGTGAACAGGTGAAAAAGCTCTGCTAACATCCCTGAGCAAAATTCAAGCACCTCCATGGCTACCATGAACCTTGTCCCTCCTCTCCTCCTGAGCTGGCTCAGCGTGATAGGTCAGGTAGGAGGATAGAGTTTGGCTTGCACTTAATATTAAATTCAAGCAATTTCTCAACTAAGGAGGAAGTCCCAAACTATTCACTGCATAACTGAAGACTATTAACTGCTCACTGCATAACTGCCCAGAAGACCTGAGATTACAATCAGAATAGAACTTTTTATGGGAAATAGTACTTTACGTGAGCCTATAAATCACCTATCAATGCTTCTAGACCATATGTTTCAGGGCTGTTGTTCCAAAATGTTTTATCTGAGTATCATTTAAAACTGGCTGCCCTCCTGCATGGATTATATATTTCCACATGGCCTGCAACAGGCTGTCATTTAGTCCTACCATAGGCACATATAGGGCTTTATCTACCATGAAGGTGAAAGCCATAGGAGCAAAGGAAAATGAATGTAAAAAGAAAAACAAAGTAGCCTTCTTTGTATTCCCCTAAATGTACCAAGTTAATGTCTACCTATTTTGGTTTAGTCTTATTACTTTTGTTCAGGAATTACTTTCGTTCCTTTGGTTCTGAGAAGGGCATAAAATTACAACAGACTCAAACCCTTTTCCCTGCATTCAAAAGCTATGCTACTTCTGTCATACAAGTAAAGCACCAGCAAAAAATAATTATACATGAGTTTCTCTTATACATGAGTTTCAAGAATTTCAAGCCATCGCCACGGTAAAAAACAACTTTAATTACCACACACAGACCTCAGAGAGTGACCTAAAAAGACTAAATTGCTTGTCCCAGTGAGCCATTGCACATTTCAGTTTAACAGGAATTATGTCACAATTATTTAAACCCTTCACTATATTCTGCATTACTCACTTCCTCCACAGAAAGCTCCCCCAGCACTCTGATTCAGCAGGAATGGGCTGCCCAGAAAAGCTCTGGGCACGTGTGCTGCTTCTGAGCACTGAACCAGCACAGAACACACAGCTACAGACTGAGGGGGCTTGGCTGGGAGCTGTCATCACCTCCAGGTGACCTTTCAGAGCAGAGCACTGGAGCAGCTCCCTGGGGAATTACCTGTCCTTTGGCAAAGCCACACAGCAGCCTGGAACAGTCATTGTTGATGCTGAGAGCAGAGATGGCCCCGTACTGGGCCCCAACCGCGGTGCTGCCCAGACACAGCCGGAGAGCCTGGTTCTGATCTGGAGCAGAGCAATGGGTAAGGAATTAAAGGAAAAGCAATGGTTAAAATTAACTTCATGCAATTATTTCCATGCACAATTCACAGACTTACAGGTACGCTCTTTTAAAAAGGGGTTTATAAGATGAGAGCATGTTAGAACAGAAAGAGTGGGACGCTGTCTTGCAGGGAAACACAAAAATTATTTTTAAAAGTACAAACCAGGGATAGGAAATATAGAAATGCAGTATTAAATACTGAAAAAGAAACCACCAGAAAAATCAAAGCAGTATCTAGTTTTCCTTTTACTATTCTGCAACAGTGCTTAAGTTGTAGCAATGAAGATGACAGAAAATTAATTCTACCTTCCAAGCCTTGTACTTCTGCATTTCAACATCAGCTACAAGACCCCAACACAGACTTTTCGTAAGTGCAATTTTATGTCATTATTTCGTTATTATTTTGTAATTTTTCTCCTTCGCTTTGTTGCTAAAAGCCAGAGGCTGGAAGGAAAAGGCACTTTAGTCCCCAAGCTGCACAGTTAAAATGCCCTGATGAGTTCTGATGCACGCAGCTCTTACTCTCTAAACGAACTCCCTCCCTGAGCCCCTGGCTGCTGCTAAGGAGGTGCCAGTGCCTGCAGAACCTCCATGGGGACTGCACTGCTGCAGGGCCATGCCCTGTCCACTCCTGCACACAGCAAACCACGGGCACCTCTGTCTGTGCCAAGCTCTTGGAGGCTCCCAGCACCAGAGACTCACAAGTGCTTTACAAGATGCTGCTCTTCAGGAGTTTGGATGAGAACCCTCTGCCTGTCTTTGGTGCACTGCTCTCAGAAGCTAAGAAAAATGTTCTGGAGCTGCTTTTTCTGCCTCTCTCCGCTTTTGTCCTGCTTTTGAGTGAGGGAATAGGAAAAGATTCTTTGTGAGAACTGTTGGAATGAAGACTAGAGAGACGTGAAATACATCAGAAGCACCACAATAACACTGTGCACAGGATTCACCTAGAACAAGGAAGGGAAAGGATTTGATCCAAGGAAACTCAGCTAAGCGCCAGAACCTCCCTGGAAGACGCGCCCAAGGCATGGGATACATTTCTCCAAGCTGCAGCACTGCTAGGAATGTGCTGGCTGTGAAACAGAGCATGGATGTATCCTGCATTTCTTCCCCAAAGTGATGCATTCATCAATCTGCACAGATAGATGAGAGCGGGAGTCACCTTTCAAATCCTACCTGTATGCAGAGGTGTGAGTGGAGTTCAGAAATAAACACCAGCAAGAACAACAAGTGAACTCCTGGATTACTCTAAAGCACTGCTCAGGGTGAGGAGAAAACATCCTTGGCTGTGCTACTAGGACACACTTTGACATCACTGTGACAGGGATGTACCTGACAAAGATCAGAACAGGTCAAAGAAAAAGAGGATGAATCATGAAAGATTTCCATGGAAGTTCAGAGAAAATAGAGCTACAGCTGGAAAACAAGTTTCCCAGAGAGATATTCTCCAAATGGTGTCAAGATCCAAAGAAATAAATCCTGTTCCAGAGGCCTGGAAATACAGCTCATTTACAAAAATACCTCCTGCTAACCAAAGAAATCTGTTTGAAAATGGGGGAATACTGCAGCTCTTCATATTACAGGTGAATGACGTTTTCATTGAGAGAAGTACCTTCCACTTCAGCTCGAGCCTGTCAGTGAGTCAATCAATAACCTGTCTCCTCTAAGGCATGAAAAAGGAGAATCGTCCACAGCTTTCTCTGAAAAGGTTTTACATCTTTGTATGTATCCCCACAGGAACTTTCAAAATGTATTTTCTTTTTCGCTCACCTGCAATGTCAATTCATAACAAGACCCCTATTGTATCCCAAAATTAAGTGATTTCTATTACCAATCCAGTACTTGTTCTTGTTTCCAGAGACAACACACAAGAAAGAGGCATTAGATAAGATTTTTTTTTTTATTCAGCTATAATATGGATGAAATTGTTTCCAAGGCAGAGCAAGATCAGAGAATCAATGAGCTCCTACTAACAAGCTGGCAAAGTAACGAAAATAGACAAAAGCAAAAGGTTATAAAAGCTGATCTGATGATTTTCCAGATTTATATTATCAGCCTGGAAGTAAGGTACATTTAGGATTAAACATAAAAAGCTTTCCCCAAATGCCTGGAATCAAGGTGGCTATCCAATTGTCAAAAAATGATTTTAATTTTTCAATGTACATAAGACAATTCTTCATCTAAAAATGTTCTGGCAGTGACTGTGTTGCTCTCAGAGTCTGAAGTCAAAATGAGATGGCCATTAGATACAGTTCTCCAAGTCCAGAATAAAAACAACTTTGTGAACATGAAATAAGTCCCTTTCCAGACCAAGGAAATGAGCATAGCACTCCAGAAATTGATACTGCTCAGATCATCAGATTTTCATTAAGATCTTTTCTTTAAGCCCTGATTTTCCTAAGTTTGAAAGAGCTCCTTGATTTCCTGCAGAATTACTGAAACTCTAATTTTATTAGGCACAGTTCCAGGAAACACCCTGGATGAACAGTGATCTCATGGAAGAGCCTTGCCCTGTCCCAAAATAATGCCTTTACAAACAGCTCTGGACCTGCTGCCCTAGGACTTCACAAAAATCACATTTACCTGTCCCTCTGCTGAACCTGCCTGGAGAATTTGGGAGTGTGCAGTGCACATGCAGCCACTAAGCAATTCCCAGCAGCATCACCCCCTGAGTGGTTCCTGCACTGCCTCACTGCCCCTGAAATCCTGGCACAGACAACATGCACAGGGGCTGGTCATGCAGGGACGTGCACACAGCAGCGGTACTGTACCTTTTCCTTTTCAGTCCACACAGAAAGGGCCAAAAGAGGAGAGAAAAAGCCAGAAATCAGCACAAAGGGAAGGAGTGAAGCAATGAACAGCACAGATGTGACAACCTCCAAAGACAGAGAACCTTCAGATTTTGCTGAGTGTTTCCTTTGGTAAACGTTTCCCCTTCTGATTTATTCAAGAAATGATGCTGGGATGATTAGTGTTCTAAAACCAAGCAGTTTAAAAAGTGAGTTTATAAATTTGAACTTCATTGTATCGAAGACCAAAACCAAGAAATCTGAGAGGAAATAAGACTGGAAGTTCACAGTAATATAATTGGTAAAACCATTTTCACCCAGTTACCACCAGCCAGCAAATCAATTCCCCATTAATTAAAAAAAACAAGCCATCCCCAAAATCTAGTTTTAATGTTGTCACATCTCAAAAAAGACTCAGGACACTCACCATAAATTTTACTACCAACAGAGAAAACAAAAATAAATAGTGGTACCACACTGACCAAAACAAAGTTTAGCTATACAGAATTCTTTAGTCTGGAACAAGTCTTTATGAAAAACAACACTTTTCATTGAGTTGTGTTTAAGTTCTAGTTTTTGAGCAGTGTAAAACCTCTTGGCTTTTCTAGAAAAATGAACGAAGAAAACCTCCAAAGAGTATTTGTGTATTGCTGTAGAGCACTGCTCCACTCCAACTAGCAATCCTCATGACAAGTCATAGCACACAGCATAAGTGTTCATTTGCTCAACATTCACAACTCCAAATAAGTTTCAGGAAGATTTTGGCAGAAGGATGGTCCTCCTTTATATCAAAAATGGAAAAAAAAAATCCCCCGGGCGAGCTCAGCCCTAGAAACAAGCTAAGAGTCCTATTCCTAAGGCATAAAAAACCCTGTCATTATCCAAATGTGGTAACCAAGCATCAAACTGCAGATAAACTACCTGAAAGACAAGTGAAAACAGAGAGCACTAAACCCTTCCCCTTAATGTCAGGTCATGTAACAAGCAGTAAATCCCAGACATGGCCGACTGAGAGGTTTAGATGGGTCAGGAGGATTTTATCCCCCTGCCAGATTATGTGGCCCTGGAGCAGGTACCAGAGGATTGTGTCTCCAGGCCTCCAGACATCCCTTCCTACCACCTCTTCTACAGCACTTACAGGATGTCTGAATTGGCATCTAATCCAATACTAATCCAGAAGAAAAATTTGCTTTTCAATATTACATGTGCAGTCTGAGAACTGTCCTGTGACAATGTTCCCGGAGCCAACAGAAGCATTCAAAAAAGCATAACAAAAGTTTCCCAAGTCTTCTGTAATAAGGACAGAGCAAACAAATCAAGAGCACAGACGGACTTAGGAGGAGAGAAAACTAATTAGCTGAAGGCAAATATATGAAAGAAAAATTAAGGGTTAAAAATTGTGTTAGTGACACAACAATTCAGAGAAATTTCTTCAACCAGAAAATGGATCAACATTTTTGCATGCAAACAAAAGTGTTATGTTCCCATTGTACAGAATAAACCCTGCACAAAGCTTGCAAACCTTCAGGGAGTAAGTCTGACCCTAATTTACTCATCTAGTAAAAAAACTTCTTCCTGAAAATAAGTACAGATATTGAGTGGTGTACAGACAAAATGCTGGTTTAAACTGCAGAATCAACCCAAGCCAGAACTCCAATCCTCTCTTTGCACATAACAAAGCTTTTTACAGCCACATCCTGCCAGGATTTCTCTCTTTGGACAGATCAGAGAGCACTGGGGTCAATGCCCAAGTTTTAGTTACAGAACTGATGGAATTCCGCAGAGAATAAATGTCCAGGAAGCATTCTGAAACAAAGCTGGATGCTGAACTTGCATTTCTCATCACCTTTAAATTACAGCACAGACTCATGGAGTAACTTCAGCTGTAAGGGAGCTGTGCATGCAGGCCTTTGGCTCAGTCCTGCTGCTCCAAGCAAGGTCAAAGAGACCTCAGTCAGCTCAGGGCCTTGCTGAGTTTTGACTATTCCCAAGCAAAGAGACTGCACAATCTCTCTCAACTCTTATCTAATGGTTTAACACCCCCAGGAACGAAAAATTTCAGAGCTTCCCTCAGTGCAGCTTGATCCTCCGCCTCTTACGCAGTAGCATGGACCTTTGGGAGGGATCTGAGGCTCTCTTCACCTTCCCTTTAGGCAGCAGAATTGTTTCAATACTCGATGAAGCAAATGGCATCAAACAGTTTAATGTCTAAATACCCAGGAAGGTGAGTCTTGCACTGTCAGCCTTTCCCATCCCTCTGGACTACCCTGTCCCCTGCAACTTTTGATCTCCAATAATTTTAACCAGCTTCAATAAACGTACTGAAATTCTTAAACTGGTTAAGAATTGGGTGCTGTGTAGACAAAAGGCAAAAAACCTGAATGTGACTGGGAACAGCTCAAGAGCTGTCCTGGCCCAGCTGGTAAGCTGGGCAAACAGAGGCACAAGCTCAGAAACCCTTGTAAGAAAGTTTGGTGATATTAGGAAGAACAGAGTGACAGAATGAAGGGACACAGAGGTGCCTGCCTGGTGCAAGAGACGGGCAGAGAAGGAGACACCCATGGCACAGGTCTGCAGGCAGCCAGGGGTCAGAAGCCCCACTTCCCAGGGAACACAACTTCTGTAATGCTGACAGCTATTGTCATAGGGAAGAAGATTAATACTGATGATGGTTGTACACTGGTTCTGGTTACTTCCACAGGAAAACAGAGTGTTTTCCATTCAACCATAGAAAAGGCACTTTAGACAACTGACACAGAGCTAAGTTTCTCAATATCAAAGTTGCCAATACCCAACAACGCCGAAGAAACATGAATAAGGATGACAAATACTCTGCTTCAATTCTTTACTGAAAGAAAAACACATTTAGCACAAACAACATCATAGAAGAAATCCAGCCTGCAGTTATAAATCAGGATGGGCTTTTTTGGCTTGTGTTTGCACTTTTTAAAGATCATTAAAATGCAAAAAAACTCCAAACTTTATTTTTAACTTACCAAATATCAGTGCTAACCCATGGGAAGTCCCCACTGCTATCAGATTGGATGCTGCCTGAAAAGAGCCACACAGGAAGATTGAAAGCAGAAGAAACATCATTCACAAATTCACCACTTCTCAAGCAAAGTTTGCTTGATAAAAACTTTAAAGGGGAAGATTTCAAAGGTTATAATTTCTTTAACTTGTAAGTGACAAGCACAAATCCTATCTGAAGACAGATAAGTACTACACCTGAATGACCATCACATAGATTTTCTCAACATCAGAGGGCTGCTTTTTCCTCTGCTGTTTGAAATTCAAATGCTCAGAGTACCCAGAGTAAAATTCCATCTCTCTGAAGTCAGTCTCATTCTTTTGGTGTGGTTGCTGAGTACAAACACTCAGGATTTTATCCTAACTCAGCTGCTACTTCCACATCTGAACTCTTCTAAAAACCTGGACAGTGCTGGTCCCCTGAAAAGCAGTCCACAGCAAGCCAGAGACTCCAACTTCTTTCCATGGGGAATTAAACAAATCCTGTTAAACATACCCTCCAAGATACTACTGCACTTACAAACGTGCACTCAATGAAATAAAACTTAATAGAAATCACATAATGCTGTAGATGTATTCATCTTGTTCTACTTTTTATTTCTTACCAAGTGTAAGTTAGATTAAAAAAATTCAAATGCTTTAATGTCGGGATGTGCAAGTACAGGTTTTTATTCTATGTATATACCAGCCACAGCATGTTTCCAACTTCACTGTGAAGCCTTTTGCCTTAGATGTGACTACTTTCCTTTTCTTTTTAAACAAAGAGTATATTTTCTTATGGGCTGCTGTTACTACAGTCAAAGTGACTGAGCACATCTTTAACTCCTCCGTAAAACATTAAAACTCACTTCACAAAGGCAAAACATATTGACTGTATTTCAACTCACTGAAATGTTTCTCTTCTCATTTACTACAGGCAGTTTAGCTTCTGACATTCAGACATAATTAGCATACTTGACTTGAACTTTGATGCAAATTGCTAAGCAGGAGTATCCTTCAGACAGGCTTTTAGTTAAAATTTCAAACAGAGACAAACACTTGGAAGCCATCACTTGGAGCACTTCAGTTTAACTTTCTATAAAAAATTGTTAGGAGTCAAAGCAATAACTGGCAAAGAAGAAACAATTAGGGAAAATCAGTGTGCTCAACAGATGGGGACAGGTCAGGTGCTCAGCTAAAGAGCTGGGGATGATATAAAAAATGGAGGGCATGGGACTTAATCAGCAGTGGGGCAGCTGGGCAGTGAGGAAAGGCTGGACTCTGCCCCTTTCCATGCTGCTGCTCCCACTCCTCACACTTGAAAAGTCAAGGAAGATGCATTTACCAGATGTCTCAAATTACTGCTTTAATAGATTGGCATGATAACTAAGTGCACAGTCCTTAAAAACCGCGAGAGTACTTACAATTGCAGTTGGCAAGCCAGCATCCACTTTGTCCTAGGGAAACAGGAGAACCCATGAGTGAGACACACAACTCCCACCTTGTGCATGTCTAACAATTAGAATTACAACACAGAAAAATCAACACCAGCTGCACTTTAATGGTTCCACCAGGGCAGACAGAGCTGAGGGAACCACTGGCTAGAAACACCCAGAAACAGAGAGGAAGCAGAATATCCTGTAATTCCTTGTAAAAGTTACTGTGCTCTTCTCAAAGAGCCATGTGCCTGCAGCAGGCATTGAGCAAACCCAGTTCCAGCACCTTCAAGTTATATGAACATTTCCCACCGAGTTTCATGACCTCCAGCAACACAAATCACTGCTCGAAGTGACCCACCACACCACTGCTGCAGCAAGTCAGCTAAGCCCTGACTCACTGGTGCCTACAGACTGCTGGTTCCTAGTTTATGTCCCAAGCATGGTAATGCACAGAAATAATAGCAGGGGTAGGCAGGAGACCACACACTCGCCCACAAACCACAAGAGTTTCAAATTTTTCTTAGGGGATATGCCCAGAAGATGACACTTACTGCTGCAGACACTATTTGGGCAGAAATTCCCTTCAGGAGTGAGAGCCGTATCACTGATCCATGGAGCGAGAGAGAATCTAGGAGCTTTTTCTTCCTAAGGAAGTAAGAAATGAACCAAAAGCATTAGAGTAGAATAAAAGCTTGGAACTTTGCCTAACCCACAGCTAAGCCAGCAGGTAAATTCTGCAGACACCTGTAACTCATGCAGTTTCCATTCTTCTTGGGGCCACAGGATGAGATAAGACATGAGATAATCAGCAAAGCCTGCTCTGCCCTGCTGTGCCTGCACACAGCTTGGTTTTAACTCATCTCCTGGAGGAAAAAATGTACTTCTTCAAATGGTCAGTTTCAAGCACATATCTGCAAACCTTAGAAGTCATTCATACATCCTGAAAGCAACACTTCAGCTCTTTCAGTGAGTGAGGAAGTTTCAGCCTGTAAAGGTGAATATCTAGTGAAAATACACAATTGGAAAGGGCTTATTAGCAGAATACAGACCCCTAGGAAAACTGGGTCTATATTAAAGAATAGCCTTCAATTAAACACAGCTCACCTGATATGGAAGCTTAAGTGCTTCTGTTTATGGAGAAAACATCTTTAAAAACTAACCAGTGCAGAAGCAGTTACTTCTAAAGAGCACTGGGAAACCCTAGCACACACTACAGGGAAATTCCCCAGCAAAGCTGCAATTTTGTTGCCAAGCTCACACCACCAGAGAGCCGAATTCCCAAAACAACCAGAGAAACATTGGGCTCTTACCTCTCCAGAGGTGCATGAACAAGAAGCTCCCACAGCGGCTCAAACGCGTTGTTAACAGCTGTATGGGCTGAGGACCCATAAACATGGCAACCAGCCTTACCCAAAAGTGCCAGGAACACTTTCAGGTTTTTCTGCATACTCTGTACCACAAGATGTTTCATCTACTCTAGGTAACATTTTTCTCAGTACAAACCATGTTATTTGAAAAACAGAAGGGACAGTGAGTCTGTACACCACCATAGGCCAACATAAACCATCAGACGTCAGAGTGTTTATATCCTGTGCAACTGCTCACGGCACACAAGGCAGCCATGGGAGTGGCTCAGGCCATCATTTGGGTAATTAATGAGACAAGTTACCAGTATTAAGAGCTAATTATCACTTTTTAGATGTCAACATTAGCAGTCCACTCACAGAAATGACAGCAGCTGACTTTTACAAATAACCACCAGTTGCTTTTAGACTAGGTCAGACACCCCTTTAGATTTTTCTTTGGAGTCATCATGGTTCACTGCTTTGAAGATTCAATTAAACTCTGGTGAAATTTAAATACCCTATGTCCCATAAAATGCCTTTATTGCTCAAACAGGCCAGCCCTCAGTGAAACTACAAATCCCATCTTTGCCTATGTGATCCTGGAGGAACAACCGTGTTCTGTGAAAAAAGGAGGATTTGTTTTTAATGGATATAAGCAGTACCCCTTCACAAATCATTTGACCTCTCAGGATACCTTTTCAGGTGTGTCCTGTCGCCGCTGTCAGAGCTGGCCACGGAAGAGGTGTCATAGGAGTGTGTATCCGTGTTATCAATGTTCAAGAGAAAAGGATCCTCCAAAATGAAAGAGTCTTCTTCATCATCTGTCTGAAGGGAGAGAATTGCCACAGTATGGTAAACGTTCAAAATGCATAACACCATAGCTGAAGCATTAGCAAAACAGCATCAATTCAGCTGGGCAATGGAGGAGGAGAAAACAAGAAAGCCTCATATTTAAAAGCCAGAACTATTTATTACTTTACTGGACTGATTCTGTAGAACACCCAGTTTCCAGAATTCACAATAATAACAGAAGTGGGCTGGAGAAAAAGTCAACTAACTTTTCTTCCCCAAATATTATGTACTCCATCAAAACTTTAATTGGCCTTTAAAAGAGATGTTCCCAAGTCTCCAAATTGCCAAGAGAAGGCCTGGAATTATCATCATCTACTCCAGAACTTCACCAAGTGGCACTAAGAGCTCCAGCTGCCAAAAGGGTTAATTTTGCTCTTTCCTGTGCTCTTCTGTTGTCAGTCTCTCTCTCCTCTCAGTCTGAGCCTGGAATTTTTTATTACTGTTTTTCAAAGAGCCATTCTCCCTGATGTCTTTTAAACCCAGAGCAGCTCCTGTTGTTCTCTCAGCACAGAGCCAGAGAGAGCAAATACAACCCCACAGCTGATGCCAAACCGGCAGAGAGCAGAGCAGTTGCCTCTCACTTCTCTTACACCTGGCAGCCCTGTGCCCATTAAGTATCTCTTCCAGAACTGCCGGTGTTTGTCTCAGACAGGTTCTTCTCTGCTAAAATCCTTTCCAGAAGATGTTTTGCCACTCATTCCCATCCCACATGTACTGAGATACTACAATAAAACTTCGTACTTGTCTGCACTGAACTACATTTTCTTCACGATTACCTCTCAAGTTTAAGCCTTGGAATCTACTCCTCTGACATGGATGCCACTGCATGTCCTTGCAGTTTGAGATCACCCAAATTTACTAAACTTCCTCTACCCAAGGCACCAGCAGAAACAAGACATAGCTACCCCTGCTACTCCTCTTGTTTCCAGACTGTCTCTGCTTGGGACACCTTATACCTGTGTTTTTAATGCAGGTTTTTAAAAGAACTGTCACTCCTGGTAGGCTCCTTTCCCCTTCATACCAGCTTCCTAGCAAGTCCAGCCACCAATCTCCTCATTTTGTTAAAATGATTGCTTTCTTGGAATTTATCTTTACTTTTTTTTTTAATCTTTACGTTTCTAAGGATTGTGCACTCACACAGCTACTGTAGAAATATACCAAGTAGGACACAAGTGAGACAGTCAGATGTCCCCTGCAAGGCACCACAGTTAACATCAGATACTGAGTCTATTCACCACTCCTGCCAGAGAGCTACATATGTGAAAGAAACAACACAAATGCAGCTGTGAAGAATCTAGTTCTCATCTCCTCCCACAATTTCAGAACTACCCTGAATACTCTGCAATTACTTTTAGCTAAAAAAAGCTGTTCAGTGACCCCGACCTTTAACAGACTTCTAGACTTCAGGTGACTCTCCAGATCAATAGACAAATGTGCATAGACTTGATGAAAGCCTTTTATACTGCAGCTGTGGATATTTTAATTGGAGGAAAAAAAAAAAACCCAAAATTCCATATCACACACTACAGAGCAAGTACTCCACTGAGCATGCACTTCACTAGCTATCAGCACCAGGAAACCATGAAGTTCTACAATTTTGTTTTCCAGAAAAAACACAGCAGGAGCAGAGGAAAAGGAGCATGTGCTGTCCCACCCGACCTGCCTCATCCAATGGATCACTCACCTCATTTAGGATACTCTCCAGCGTTGGAGGGGTATCAACTTGAGGAATGTCGAATTCTTTGTCGTCAATCTGTACATCAGACACCACAGTTTAGGTTGCCTACTCCACCTTCTACACCACATAATGAAAGCCACATAAAAAGCAGCTGTGCACACATGCCTCTGCCCAGAAAGGCAGGCAACAGCTCCGAGGGTAGGGTCACACACAGTTTCACCTGGTTGAGTGAGGATAATATCTCCTTCTTGGAGGTTGTGTGAGACTTATTTTCAGAAACAGTCATAGAATAATTTTGATATTCTCAGAACAAACACGCTATTGCTCTAAAGGGTTTTGCAGTTAGAGAGAAATTGCATGACTGACTCTGTACCTGCTACATCAGGCACCCGCCGTAGCGAACTTTGGAGGTTATTGGGTTTTTTCCTATACGTGGTGAACAACATGAAATTTATGTAAATGACAGCGACAGTGACCTATGTCACCATATTGGAACTGACATAAACCAGCCTGGGCCCCCCACGCCGACCCTCCAGCACGGGCGTCTGAGGGGACCTGCCAGCCCTCTCTGACCGGTGTCTGAGGGACCCTCCCGTCCCTCACAGCTGTGTGAGGAACCCGCCGACCCTCCCTCAGCGCACCCCTCGGCCCTGCGGGAAGCGCCCGGGCGGGTGCAGCCCCCGTGGCCCCGCCGTGCCGCCTCTGCGGCGGTTCGGGACGCACCAACTCGCTGCGAGAGTCCAGCTCACGGTCGAGCTCCGCCACGCTCAGCCGGTGCGTGGGCGGCTCCGGGCACGGCTCGGGCTCCGATGGCTCCGGGGCCGCAGCCATGGCCGGGCCGGCTCCGCCGGGACTCGAACCCGCGGCCCAAGTCTCCTCCCCGCGCAGCCGCAGCGCGACCGCCCCCGCGCCGGCCTTAAAGGGGCCGCGCGCCGCCGGCGGGGACCGGGGACACAAAGGACACGGAGCCGGTGCTGCTGCCACACGAAATCCTTTTATTTATTGAAAAATCTCGCATCAGCTCTACTACTGCGGTTGTCATCCTGGGCCCGATGGGTGCGTCAGCCTCCGAGGGAAGGAAATAGACAACATTAGCAATAGGCACAGATAGGAGAGGCAGAGAGCAACATCCCTCACGCCCCTTCAGCCCACGGTGCTTCAGCTAAAGCCAGAAGGGTTTTGCTACGATTCCCAGCATTCTGGAGCTTAAGATTTGGTGTGCACAGGGCCAAGATGCAGCACTGTCCCAGCAAAGCCAATAAAAAATGGCCCTTTCAGGACAAGAGGCAAAAGCCTTTGGGAATTAGTGGCTAATTTTAGTCAAGGCAGGAGACGGTGTAACCAGATTTGGAGCCCAAGTATCTGTGTTTTCTTTTAAAAACCACCTGGAAACAGAAAGGCATGTGGGATTTCCAGGAGCCCTTGCCAGGCCAGAAGACAAGGGGGATCAAATTAAAAATAAAACAAACACTGGAAGGATAAATACCCACAGTTTCACACTGCAATACACCCAAGCTACCCCGGTCTGTTGTGTTTCAAGGTGACACTTCCCTGTGTGCTGATCTGTGCCCCTCTGGTGTCCCAGCAGCAGCTGAATCCCCGCTGAAGCTTCCAGCTTTTAAAGGTTCCAACTCAAGGCACAAAGAACATCCTACACCCGTGCCTGCCCTACCTCTTTGTCCTTCCAGTTATTCCTCCTGAAGAGTAGCCCTGCTTCCCTGGCCTCTGGAGAAGGCTTTGTCCGGCACCTAGCAGCAAGAGCACATGGATGAGGCCAGGAACATCGCACACAGACTCTCCAGTTTGAGCCTGCACCAGGCAGGGCCCCAGTCCCACCTCTCCCTAAGCAGGAACAGCTCTCCTGCTGTCCTGGGCCAGCTCAGCTCAACAGGGACAGCAGAGGATCTGCCTGTCCAGGGTGACCTGAGCTCTCAGTCAGTGAACAGCAAGAGCTGGAGAAAAAGCATTCCCTGGACCAGGCCAGCTAATGTCAGCAGAGAGCTGCAGGCTTTAAAGATGCCTTAAGAGCAGCAGGTCACACATAGGTAAGGCAGTTTGCTCCTCAGAAATGCCATTACTTTAGACCACACACACAAAGCCAGTCCCTGTGGTAGTGACTCAGCAGGTTGACTGGGCAGGGAAGGGGATTTTTGCAAGAAGTGTCTCTGCTCTAGAGCTATGCTAGCCCTGGGGAGCTGAACCTCTCCTCTTGCAGGCACATCTAAGGGTGTTTGAGGCTTTAGAGACCCATTACCACCACAGGCTCTCCTCCACATTCGAAACCCCTCATTTCCCCTGCCAGCTTTTCCAGGATGGTCTTCTGCAGCAATGGTGCATCTGCTCCTCTTACAACAGCCACTAATTCTCCTCCCTGGAAGGTGTGAGAAGCAAATCAGTCAGCAAGTGCTCAGGTTGTGCTCTCTGGACTCTGGAATTCCCCACAGCAGATCACCCACACTGTATGTACCAGGCCCTCCTCCCCTCAGAGCTGCTGTGCTCCACAGCAAGAGGGAAACCTTGGAACACCCTTCTTTGTGCTTCCTCATCAGTCTCAGGATGAAATAAAGCAGATTGTGAGAGGAGTAGGGTCCTGCAGAAGAAGGAGGCTGAACCTGAAGACTCCACAGGGCAGCACACTGGCTGTATATTCTTATCTGCACAGCACTTGATCACCAGCAGATACAGAGCAAATAAAATTCTCCCATCACACATTAAAGAAATAAAACATCCCTCCAAAAGGACAGTTGTTCCCACCAACAGGTCATGTTTATTGCTGTGCAACTACTGGGAAAATATTTTCACTCACTGTATAAAACAGAAAGACAGGCTCACATTGTCCTCTGTATTTTTCCAGAGCATCAATGGAATCAACTTCAGCCTAAAAGGAATGTAGAATAAAACAGGTGTTTCTAGAAAGTATTTCTGCTCCGGAGGGATGCACAGGCAAGTGCCTGGACTCAGACACCCTCAGCTGGCTGGTACTCACCCCCACATGCAGGAAAACACCTCTGGGTCCCAGACTTAGGGGACAAAATTACCCTGGTCAGAGCCAGGGCCACAACAAGCTCACAGCTCAGTTCCAGTAACTGAGAAGCAGGTAGATGTCACCTGCAGGAGCTGGAACAGAGCTCCTGTGGGACAGGGGTATCTATTCCCAGCAGCTTGCCTGTGTGAATCCCAGAGAAAAAGCCTGAAAAATTAATTCAGGACCTTGAGGACAGAGAAGTGCCAGGAGGAGCTGCAGTGGCAGGAGGGCTGAGCCTTGAGAAACCTCACTGCCCTCAGCTCTGTCTACAATCCAGAGCTGCCTCTAGCCAGGAAAGGCACCTGAATAGAGTCACAGCATGGCTGAGGTAGGAGGGATTTGTGAAGGGCTCCAGTCCCAGACCCTGCCCAGGGCAGGGCTGGTCTCAGCAGTACAGGAGGTTGCTCAAGGCTGTGTCAGTTTTGAGCTTCTCCAAGAATCAGCTCTGCACAGCACTCTGAGCACTTGTCCCAGTGTCCTATATGCCAACCTGAATACATTTTCTTCTTTTTACTTGGACCTTTCCCGGCTGCAGCTTATCCCATTATCTCGTCCTGTTGCTGTGTTCCCCTGAGAGGTGTCAGTCTCTGCCTCCTCCATCCTCCCCCACTGGACATCTGTCCCTTTTCCTCTCCAGGGTGACCAAATCCAGCTCCTGCATCCTCTCCCTGTACACCAGAGCGACTCGGTATTAATCACTCTGTCTAATGGTACTTGCTTAAGCAGAAATCTGGAAAGCATGCATCAGTTGAAGCCTGAAAATTCTTAATTAGATGAATTCTTATATATGCACCCAGGGCTCTCTATGTGACAGGTTCACTCCCAGCAGCTGCAACTCCTGCACTGCAATGGTTTGGGCTGAATATTGGAAAGACAAGTGATCTCAGCCCTTAGACCTCAGCTGATTTCAGGGGACTGGGTATTTCAAGCAGCACCAAATGAGATCTTACCACAGCAAAATGCAGGAGATTGCTGCCAACTTCATTCCTGATTTTTTTTAACAGATTCACTACTGGTTTGCATGGGCCACACCAGGCTTGATACACATCAACAACTGCAAGCAAGAAGATGAGTAAGGACGAGGTGAAAATGGGTCAGTTTAGACACAGACCAATAGACCATATGCTAGAAGGGCTGGATTCAGCTCTGAACTAGAAACCCTTGCAAGGTTTGAAATGCTGCATCAGAGGACAGAATTACATCATAAAATAACAGGCTAAGAATGATGTAGAGGAGTCTTAAGTAGAAACGTGGACATGGCTGTGACCTTGGAGGTACCAGATTTCCCAGGGGAAACTGCTGCACAGAGGAAGAGCACATGAGATTTTCCCAAGAACCTTGGGAGCCAGGGCTGTTCCTTGTGCTGGGGACAGTCCTGTTCCAAGCAGTGGAGATTGGACACTCCAGAAGTTCCTGGACCAGCAATGCTTGGATTGCATGATGACTATTCCACATACATGAAGAGGACTACAACCTCCTGCTGGTCTCACCTTGGTTAGAATCTTGTTTTCTTCCATTCAGGGTAAAGGGAATGGAGAGACTGACTTAACCACCTTAACACTAATAATTCATGACAGTTCTGGTGTTCTTCTAACACAAGGACAAGAGCAATCCAGTGTGCTGACCAAACCCTTACCCTTACCAATGAGTCCTTTGAGACACAACATTTCTTCCCAAAGCTCCTGGCTAGTGATGTTAATCTGTGTGGAAAATTGAAAAACATGGTAAAAGCCACAGCAAGTCATCAGGTACTACCCAGTTTCTGCAAACATATTGAGAAATCACTCCAGAGGGATACACCTGCCTGAACAGGCATTACCTAAGCACTCAGGAAACTCCTCTGACTGGGATTTTCTCACCTCTGACCAGCTGATCAGGATGTCTCACAAGATCCAAGGAAAGGCAAATGGAAAGGGCAGCAGCTTCCAGCCAAAGGCAAGTCCTCCCCTGTCTAGTGGCACTACTGGAACAGTGGCTGCCTGGGGATCCCAAACTCGGTTTGCAGAGAGACCAAGAGCTGTTCTGGGGGTTGGCTGGGGACTCCAAACTGGGAACCCAGACCCACAGCCCCTTGTCAGGGCCTCCATCTCTGCCTCACCAGGGCTCCAGTTGAACCACACCTCGTTGAGGCCCAATCCTCACATGGTTGATGAACCACCTGATTCTCAAGCAGCAGTTTCTCACCTTATCTGCACACAAGTTCTACTCCTCTGAGATGTTTCAGCCTTGATAAACTAAACTAGTAAATACACAGCTTCCATGTTGTGTGGGCACTAGAGGCAGGTCTGAGCCCAGCATATCTTTACCTGAATTCCCAGCTGCTGTCTAAAGACTTCCAAAGCATAGTGAATAGAGAACTCAAATTTCTAGGCTGGGAGGAGCCTGTGGAGTCCATCTAATGCCCTGCTCAAAGTTCAGCATTAGATCAGCTTGCTCAGGGACTGACCCTGTCAAGGATGCCCTGGACCATTCCATACACTGCATCACACACTGTATTATCCCACATTCCTAATACTGTTATTGAAAATATAATCCTTAGCATCTTCCCCATCTTTCCAGTCTTGCCCCTCAGTATGTACTTAGAAAAACACAGCAAGTTAAAACAAAAAACACTTCTTGAGAAATGCAAGATCTGGTTTTGTTCATTCTGAACAATGAAGATTCCTTATTCCTTCCTCAGTGGATGTCATCAACCCCAACTACATTTAGACTACAACAGAAGACAGGAGGTTACATCAAGGCCAGCTATTTCCCAATAACTAACACCAATGGGCATTAAAGAGCTGCTAAAGTCCCACAGCCAAGAATTCCAAGAGTAGAAACGCCAGTGCAGATGAAACGCCCTCTCACAGCTGTTCAGAGCTTTGTCACTGGGATCACACAGGGCAGTTTCTCCAGGGCTTTGTCTCAGACAGGGAACAGGGAGCTGTTCAGACACCTCCGTTTATTCACCTGTTCCACACATGACCCCAGGGTTCGTTTTTCAGAGAACACCAGCAGAACTACAAAAGTTAATTATTCCTAGTGCTGGGACCACCCTCTGAGTGTTTCACAGCATGTTAATGAGTCTAAATTATTTATGACAGTAATTTGTAATAATGAGTTTGGCCATGAGTTCAACCACTGGACTCAAGTACTGCTGGCACCCTTCAAGGTGCTTTGCTAATTTGGAGGTCCTGAGGCTGCTCGGACTTGGCTTTTCTCTAATAAAATCAGAACCCTTCCAGGACATCCCCTCATGTCCTACACAGGTTCAGCTTTCATCTACAGATGTGAACAACCCCAGTTTTACAGAATATAGACCCAGCTTTCCCTTAGCTGCCAAAGGGGCACAGGCTGGTTGATGTCAAGTTCCCCATCCTACAGGAACACAGCTGAACAAGCAGCAACAGAAGCCATTCCTACCTTCATAAAGTGCCCCTCTTTCCTTTTCACACATTTCCCAGTTTAAACAGTAAATAAACAAGGTCATAATGCCCATATTTCTCTCTTGTGAAGACTGAACCAGATTCAAAATTTGAAGCAGACCTTCACAACCTATTTTGGATTTTCAATGTTTTTGCATAGTGAACTGCTCTTAGACTTCCCCCACCATGCAGTAGTTATAAAGCATCACTAGGTCACCTCTGCAGTGTAAACAGGGAAAAATTCCTCTCACTGTGAAATAGATTTTTCAGCTTTTGAATTTTTCTTGTTTTGAATTTTTCCTAGGTTTCCCACCTTTACAGTGATCTTTCTGAACACATGACCTGGTCAGAAACATCCAGGGACTCCTGCCATCCAGGAGAACTCCATGCCCCTTCCCCAGCTCTCTACTTCTAAATGTCCTCTGAGCAATTACCTCACAAAACAGATGCATTTTGATCTGACAGCTGCCAAATCTATTCCAGGCCTCAACAGCCCCAAACACAACCTGCAGCCCTGCAGCAGCTCCCTCTGCCCCTCACAGCCCTGACTGGGGACAGCTGTGACCTGCTAGGTCATCCCATGCTTCCCACCTGCCTCCAGGAATGCCTCTCCCCCACAAGGACCTCGCAGTAGGGCTTTGCCAGCACAATCTGAACTACCCCAAGACTGAACTCCCTCCTTTGCACTTACTGAGAGTTTACAAGGTTTGCTAAAGGCCTGGCTCCTACTGACCTGCAGCACTACCTCCTTTTTCTTTGCAGCCATCCTTCTGCAGGTACAGGGTCCTTTGAGCAGCTATCCCAAGCACAAAGCACTGCAGATGGCCTCTAATCACGTGGCTCCAACTGCTGGCCAACCTGCACCACACAGAGCTTTTTACCTGTGTCCCTGCTGCTCCAGCCCGGACACAGCACCCGCAGCATCACCCCGGCCCTGCGGCAGTGCCCCAAACCTGGGCACACCTTTACTCACACCTCCTCCAAGAGCCGAGGTGCTGCTGCGGGGCCTGAAGTGCTGCTCCCTTCCAGGGCCCCGTACAGCAGCTGGCAAGACCCCAAGGCTGCCATGGCAGCGATGGCATTACCAGGACAGAGCCAGCCCAGCCCAGCCCAGCCCCGCTCCCTCCCCCGTGTCCGGTATCGGCTGCAGCCGGCGAGCTCAGCTCCGTCTGCTCCGGGACTCCCCGAGCAGAAGCTGCAGGTGGAGCCCTTGTGTCTCCTGTGCCTGCTTCACCTGTCCAGCTCCCCCCAGCCCAACACTCACTCCCGACTCCAATCTTCCCACCTCTCTCCTTAAACTGGGGGCTCAGAACAAGGCATGGGATCCAGGCGTGACCTCCCAGCACGGAGCAAGGGTGTCCCCCACCAAACAAGCTCACTCTGGGGAGGTTTGTGGTTTTCTTTTCCTCTCTGCCAGTGCCAGTGCCCAGCACCCGCCTGCGACACTGTTTGGGCAGGGCTGCGGCTCTTAGCCCATCCCTTCCCGCACCTGGGCACACTGTGCTCCAGGGGCACACCTTGTTCCTTTTCACACAGCACATGACACCTGCAGGCCTGGTCCTCCAGCTGCTCACAGTCCTCCTGGCTGAGGATTCAGTTTTTGGTACATCAATGCCCCCACAATGTCTCTCTTTGTAGCAATCAGCCTGCAGAAGAGCCCTGATGATTTTGATCATCAATGAAAGTTTGCAAACTGACAGCTCTTGTGCTCACATTTCAGGATTACCAAAGAAAGTTCTTATAAGCCAATTTTCTACTCTTCAAGAACCTAATCTCAGGCATCTGTTATTGCTCTGCCTTTTGTGTCACTGCTTCAGCAGTTTCATGGAGGCACAACATCTATTGCAAAGGGTAAAGTCTGTAAAAATAAATTTTACAAAATACGAGATGTTTGCCTTTAGAATATCCTGGCACAAGCTGCTTTACACAGGGTACTTGGCTTCTTTCACTACAATGCAAATCTGTGACTGGAACAACAGCCACGTGATGTCCCATTTGATTTCTGTATGGGAGACAGTCCAAACGTGGAACAAAGGTGGTGGGGAGAGCCAAGGGTACCACTTGTTTGACAGCTGGTGTCCCAAATCCCCTGCTCAGCTATTCACTTTGTAGCATGTGTAACCTCTGCAAGAAGGACTCCCATCACTAGACCCACATATAAAGAGAAGACATACTTATCAACATCCATCAGGATGGCTTTTCAGCAGAGAAATGACCCAAGAACAGCAGCAATCCTGGTGATTCATACGATGTCCAGACAAACTTTGCTTTGGTTGTGCAAACAACCCTTGAATTCACAAGCTGCTGCTACTTCATTAGGTTGGGAAAGCTCTGGGTGACCGGGAAAATCTGTCCCACTGGGAATCTCAGGCTGTAGACAAGCTGGCACAGAGCGCTCGTATTTCTTCAGGACGCTGAGAAAAACCTAGATGTTCTGGTAAAGTTCTTTTTATTTACAGTATTCTTCTTTTTGTACATACCTATAGCAACATCAAAAATTATTCACAAAGCTTAACTGAATGTAAAAATGTTCTCATCCAACAGTTTGTCTTCTCAATACCTCTGGAAAATGCCAACTGTTCTCACGCAGCAACAAGATTGTCTGAGCATTGGTTTCAGTTTTTCTGGCAGAATTTTAGGAAACCACATCAAAATTTGTACAGAGATACTTTTACTCACCTTTTTTCTGAACACCTGTAGGCACCAAAGTTCTATAGAATCAAACTCAGATTTGCTTTTAGAAATGTGAGTTGGGGAAGGACAGAAGAGATACATAAGAATTTCAGCTCCTAAACACAGACAGGAGTGCAAATGGAGCAGGGAGATGCCCACTGGACAGTTTTGCATTTACAATACCTCCTCAGAACTTTCCTCTCAGTTCAAGCAAAAATGTATTTGATTGAAATTTATAAACAAGACTTCACTTCTGAGGTACTGAGATTTAACAAGTTCTCACATATTTTTAATATCCCTTTTGTTCAACCCCCAAAGTCCATCATGAAACATTTGCAGAAGGATGTTAAAAAACTGCCAGTCACTTATTGCAGTGCCTGGGGAAAGTGTCAGGTGCTCACTTTTATTTGTCTTTGAGAGTGGAAGAAGTTACATGAAATGTAGATATTCTCCTTTGCAACCAGGTGATAACAGTTATCTGATACACAGCACATTCAAATTCCAGGCCAAACTGTGGTCATATTTTCTGACACAAAGAGTTACCTTGGAAAAAAAGTAAGGCTGTCATCACAATTTGACCTTCTGATTAGAAATAAAAGATTTAGATAATTATCGAAATTGGTTAGCAAAGTTACAGACCTCTCTTCTTGCTGTAGCCTTCCTGAAGTTCAGTGTAAGAGAACAAAGATTTGGTTTAAGCCATTGGCTGCCAACTCTAGTGCCTGTTAGTGCTATGTAAATACAGTGTCTGGAGAGTCTGACTACCAGCTATGGTCTAAACTGAAACCAGAAAGGAGGCCTGGGCAGAGAGCCAGAACCCTGTACTGCTGGAGGAGACTGGGAGACCACTGGGTTCTGCCACTGCAGCCTGACCTCACACAGTCCCCTTCACTTGCACTCGTGTTTCCCTCTGCTCACCTGCAGACACCATTTCAGAAACGTACGGACAGTCAGGGCTTCTGGATGCAGCCACACCCCACCAATTATCCAGCAACCTAAATCCATGCACATGTGTATAGCTGCATATATACAGAAAATCTGTAGCAACATTACTGAGCTATAAAACAAGACCAAACCTCCAGTTTTTCCATCCCTTCCCCAACTTAATGCACCCAGCTGATCTTTTGTGGAAATAATTTGGAAGTCACTTAACAATTTGTGGAGATAAAGGATGCAAAACAAAAGCAATCCCTTAATCACCGCTAGCCAGCTCCTTCCAGTCTCTGGAAGGTGTAACTTCTGCAACACGCAGTTTGCTCTGCTGATACCAGTGATCAGCAATGCTTCTCACCGGGAATAAGCCAATCCTTCAGCAATTAGCTGAACAAGTTCCTGGCTGGCAAAGCAAGAGCTTATTCCTGCTGATCTTGCAGCCACCTGCTCCTTTCCAGAAAAGCCATCAGCCATGGTAACCCTGAAGTATGAGTTGGTTTTCTAAAAATGTAAAGAAACCCAAACCCAATCCAGCTGGCCCATTCCATGAATTTGAGCGTGTCATCGATGACAGGTGACCTCGTATTGCAGCAAAGAACTCTTGGACCTTGTCAGTACAGAATGTGCTGCTTGGAATTTGGAGTTGTCTATTGTCTCTTTCTATTCTTCTCTTTAAAAAGGAAGTATAATGTAAGTTAAGCTGAAGTTCAGAAATGCATATATTTTACTTAAAAACATTCATCTGTTCAAAATTCAAAATAAACTTTATGGGATACAACAGTTTGGTTTTTTTTTTTAAATAACATTTCATTCAAACTGTATATAATTCATTGAAGTATTCATACAGCAAACAATGTTAACCCTTGAAAACCTGTAGAAAAAGATTTTCACACAAAAAAAAAAAGGAAAACCAAAAGTGAGGTCTCACACCCACACACTCAGCCCGGCACACGCACGCACTCGAGCACCCACACACCCACACAAGGCTGCAGCTAAAGCAGAGAATTGGAGGCCCAAAAGGAAAATGATGACTGATTGTTCTATCTGAGAGTCCAGGTAGCTCAGGAAAAAAAACCCAAAAAACCAAAACAACCCCCCCAGAGTCCTCTGAGTCAAGAAACTACCTCAAGAAAATTCTCAAGTGCACTGGAGACCTGATCATTCAAACTGTTTCTGCAAAGCAGCTCCCTGCACCTGAGAAAAATGCAGCCCAAGGTGACTTGTGCAAATATAAGGAGTCAGGAGTATCTCCTGCTGTTCCTTAAGTAGACATGAGGGGTGTCCATAGATTCAATTAGTCTTTGATCATGCAAGGTACTGCTGGAGTGCTGTCTTCGCCCTGCAAGAAAGAACAACCCATTAATTATGGGAGTCTGGCTCCAGCAGCAGCAGCTTCATGGACAGACTGACTGTGCTAGCAGGGGAGGAAGGGAGGAGGGCTGAGGAAAAAGGCTCCCTCACTTTGGAAGGACCTGGCCCATGGTGCAGACGTGCTCTGTGTGGGCTGTGACTGCTGAAGAATCCACCTGGCATTCAAGGATAAGCTGATCTGACCAATGACACTGGATCCCAGCACAAACTGAGGTACTCCCGGCACCATGGGGCTTGGCACATGTGTTACACACACCTTCCAAAATCCCTAAAGAGCAGTAGCTGAAGAGCACTTGCTTTCTGTAATAGAGGTGTTCCATGAAAAGCAGATCTTTGAGCTGAGAAATCAAGGGGTATCAACCCAGAACATACTAAAAGCATGTTAGTCCTGTCAGGAGTCCTATAGAAATCTTGACCCCACCAAAAATACACAGTGAGGTGAGAGGGAGGGAGGCAGTCTAATACTGGAATTTATGTAATCTAACATTGTGCAACAATTTTGTTAAGACAAAAACACCTTCCCAGTCTAGGGTTACAGTTGCATCATCAGGTCAGCTAATTCCGAGCTTCCTCCCACCTGAAGTGAGAGGTTATGCTCTTCCTTTGTCCCCCACAGCTTGCAACCTGCTACCATGACCTTAACAGACTTTTCCAAGATCTGGAACAACTCATCAACATGGAGGAAATTATTTATTTGTTTCTTCCCAGCTTCCTGCTGTGATCACAAGCCATAATAGCTCATGGAGGGCAGCTGGTGTGGCAGGGGTGGGACATCAATATGTTCCTGATTGTCACCTTCAGTGCTGGTACTCTGGCATAGATTTTAAGATGAAAAGCCTTAACTTTACTACCAAGATGTCTATGAACACTAGAACATCTTTCATAAAACCAAGAATCCCAAACTTAATGCATTTTAGAAACACTGCACTTTCGAGTTGTGCTGTCTGTGTGTAACATATTCCAAAAATCAGATCTCCTTTAGTTTGTGGAAGAAATATGGGCTGTGGCTAGCGGCAGGTGGGATAACTGCAAAAGGTCCACATAAAACCCCAGAAATTGTCAGTAGCTGTTTTGGTTACCTGTGTTTGGGAAGCAGCCAAATGATCTGTGTAGATACTAACATGAGTAACAGCACAGGAGTGTGCAGTTACTGTTTGGCTTAATCAGTTTAAAATAATTTAACTGAGATGAACAACTGTGGTGATCCTGTATCATCTTCATACTCACTTGTCACACAGATTTGGATCTGAGGACTGACTCAGTTTATGTAGAATATCTACTATTCCCATGTCTCGGAGTTTGTCTTGGCGCTCCTGTGAACCTGCAACAACAACAAATCATGTGGTTGGGAGTGGCACCAGCCCAGGTGTCTGCAGGACAGCAGAGAGGAGTGGAAGCAGAAAATCAGCTAAAGGAGGGGTAAGGAGCAATGTCCAGCTAGAGCACAGCCATGGAAACACTCCCTCAGCTCTGCCTGCTTCCCAAGCGAGCGCCAGGTCCTTTTGCTGTTCTCTGTGTGCATGTTTGGAGCCAAGAACATCTTGAAGAATCTTTATCCTGAAGTATCCTGACTTCAGCTGTTTTATTCTCATCTGTGATTTCACAGGATTTGGATGCAGAGAACATTCACCTGGAGGTGTTTCTGAGCCTGCTCTCTGCCCTCTCCTCCTCTCACCATATTCTCCTGAGCAGCAGCATCCTGCAGCCCCCTCATGGTTACATCCCACTCTCCCAGGCCATGACTCTTCTCACCAAATGCCTTATCCATGGCTTCCAGTTCCACCCACAAGTCTTTTGGCCGGTTTCAGTCTCATTGCCCAAGCCATCCAAGCTGTGGGAAATTTCTTTGCCAACCCCCTACTAATCCATTTATTCTCTCCAGTGAACCTGTTCCCTCCAACAGAGTTTCCACAGCCCCTTTAAGACTTGGAAGCTCTTACAAGAATTCTCTTTCACTCCAGTTGTTTTGATGCTTCACAGAAATGCTACAGGTGAGAACCTCCCACTGTGTGACTCTCCAACACCTGTTTATTGTCACGGTGTCCTTGTGTCTCCCCCAGAACAGCTCTCTACACTCTCTTCACTGTCTCCTGACCACTCCCATGTACTCCATACCACACCTACAATGGTGTTTCCCATTATACTTTGAATCCCCCTGCACTGTGCACTGCAAATATTGATTACTATGCAACAAAAGCCTTTTGATCAGGATAGTAACTTGCCTGTGCTTTAATAAGGAGGGTTTCTTACCTTCCTCTTCGTTCCATATGAGATTAGATATACAGAACATGGCAGCAAGCTGTAGTTTAGCATTTGAATGACTCTATAGAAAAAACAGAACTCAAGTTTAGGAGCAGAAATTCAGAAATTTACAAGACTTACATTTTGGCATTCATCCTATAATAAATAAGGTAGCAAAGCTGGAACTAATTCTTATCTACAACTTCTCTCAAAGATAGGGCTATAATATAAAGCACTTCAGTAGTGCTCAATTACTTCCTTCCAAATATTTATTGACATCTCCAAGATACGCCTTTTCCAAGTTCATGAAATGTTTTCCATGTAGATGTGTTATTGCTGAAGTCACTGTAACATTTTTATGGGAAATAAACCCTGGATTTTCCTTGGAATCAGTTCCTCTGTACACCTCTGCCACACAGAATTGCACTTACACCCCACTGGTTAGATGGAAATTAGGTGCTTGATAGTGAATAAATAACAAAACAAAACCCTAAAGCATCTTCCTCTTTTCATTCCTGCAAAAGAGCAACATGAAACCTTTAAGAGAAATTCCCCCTACCATGTAGTATTTGATTTTCTGCAGGATGTCATCATTGGTCATAATCAGTTCTTTTGCTGTCGTGCCATCTGCTATATTGGCAAGGATACATAATGTCTGAAAGAGAGAAAAACTGGGAAGTTATTTGGCCCCAGATCACATCCCATGATTCAGACAGCTTCCCTGACAGCTCTGAACTCGGGACAAACAATTCCTTTAATTAGTTTTAATATCTTTAATCTGGAATTTCCAGCTCACTCACATTTAGGGCCAATGCCAAGGAGTTACCAGCTGTGGGGAGCAGCCCTGGCCAAAACCACCCAGTGCTATTTTAAAATGAAGAGCAGCACTCAGTAATTCATTAAGGAAGAACATTTAAAGTTTCTCACGGAAGTCTGCAGCATACAGAGAAGATTAAATGCCCTGGAATAAAAAGCAGTCTGCTCTGTAGCAGTGGCTGGGGGGAAAGGAAAAACAACAAACCCCAACCTTTTCCACCTCATTCTTCAGGCCAGGAAAAGGAGAGACAGAGCCCTTTCTGCTGATCTGGCAGAGGAGTAAGTTGTTTTCAGCAAGTCTAATCCCAGTTGTTACCTGCAGAGGTAACTCCACCTACTGCTGCAGCTGGGTACTTTAGCAAATGAGAGAAGCTATCTCAAGGGATGCCCTTTGAGCACCCAGGCCCACACTGGCACTATCTGCACAGAGCTTTGACTGGCACAGCCCCTTCCCTGGCTCTCAGGGGCACTGGCAGATCTCCACAAGGTCTTTCCCAAAGAGTTCTGGAAGAACTTGACTCTCTTTTATGGACATGCTAGCAGGACACTGGAGCATGATCAGCACTTGTATGGTGCCTGTGTTTAAGCTGCACTCCACTGTGTCAGCAGCTGCAGACACTAATTATCTCCAAGCTGCTAATTACATCCTGATGAGCCCAGCAGTGGCAGAGACAAGCACTGTCCTGCTGCAAGCAGAGGTTCTGGTGCGCAGACAGGTAGTACCGGATCCTGAAACAAGAGCCAGCTGCACCACAGGGACCAAGCAAATGCTCTGTGGATAAAGGCCCCAGAGTCCAAAGCCCATACTCAGCCCCAGCCCTTTCCCAGAGTATTTCTCAGCTATGCTGGTTCTCCTGCAAAGTGATCTGAGAGGCTTGGCAAGGTAAATAACCTCCTATGGCAATAAAGGCCATTCCTGTCACCACAGCTTTATTAGGAAGACTTATTTAGAAAGACACAAGTGGTTAATTTTCAGCTGTTTCAGAGCCATGGTGTCACTAAACTCGCTAGCAAGAGTCTCTGGGGATTTTTTTTTTTTGCTAATTTTGCATTTAAATTGCCAAAAAAGGCCTGTTTGCCTTCAGCCTGTTCTTCCCTGAGCGGAGTTCAGACCAGCTGTATTGCTACACTCACTTCCCACACTGGTTGTTACCCATGTCCAACCTAAGCCAAAGCAATCCTCTGGCATTTGCCACAGCTTCTTGCTGCCCGCATCCTTCCCCATCACATGCCCTGTTATGAGGAAGGAACACGGTTCTCCCACTGCGTGTCTCGTCTGGTACAAGAGTCATCCAGCCAGATCCTGCCCACCTCTGCTCTCACTGCTGCTTTAGCACTCCCACAGCAGCTGTCCCTCTACACTGGTCCCAGGATGCCATTCCCTGACGGCCATCTCCTCTGTCCCTCTGCCTTTCCTCTTGCATATTGCTTAAGTTTTAATTTGTCAGGTCAGGTCCCTCCCCACTTTTTCCCGGGGTCCATCTAGATGCTCTTTCCCCTGCTACTGCTTCTCCTTCTCTTCCTACTGTCCCCTTCCCACCATGCAATGGCCCCAATATAATTCTTCTGCTCTCACATGCCTCCTCTTTGCCAAACCAATTTGCAAAACCAATCTGAATTCAATTCAAACGATTTTGTAACAACCCATTAGAAAGAAAAGCATTCTTGTAGGTATAACTCAAGTTATTCATCTGACAGATCTCGGTAAAATATTCACAGCACATCATAATCCCAAACAAAAATGACATGTTGTGAACAGTAAGCATTCTTTGCTCTCTTACAATTTTTTCTGCTAAGACAACACAAACCAAAAAAGGTACCTGCTCTTTGACTTCTATATTGTGCTCCCCTTCCAGAATGAGGGTCACTGCTTGCATGATTTGCTTCCCATGAGTGCTCATTATGTGGTCTATGTGCTGCCAAAGCAAGGATGAAATACATTTAGTGTCACTCGCCAGACAAAAAAGGGACATTCCTGCCTGAATCACTGCAAGTGAGCAGTAGCAACAGAGCTACTCCTCACTGCACACAGAGCACAGCTCCCAATGAGCTCTCCCAAACCAAGAATTTATCACAGCAGAAACACTGCAGAACATTCCTCTTCATGTGGAGCCTGTTCTGGTCTGAGAGAGCATCGTATGGGCCTTGGTGGTGCTTTCCCTGTCACCAGGAGAGAAGACACTGCTGTCCCAGTTGCATGGAGGCCACTCTCAGGACTGAATCCTGCTGGATCCCTGCAGTTAGAAACAACCACTTCTCATCTGATAGCAGGAAGGTAATATCACAGACAGGTGAGAAAACTGATGTTTCTTCCCTGGTATTTGCTACTCTTGCAGGGACACTGTGCCCAGGTCCAACAGCCACGTTTCCAAAGCCTGAGAGGGGGCAGAGAAATAAGCCAGATGCACTGCTTATTGCCTGGGGAAAGTGCCCTAAGGTCACAGGATCACAGCTCAAAGGTCACGTGATGACAGACTATAAACACCTACACCAGAATAAAAGAGAAAAGATTAAACAAGATCTACTGGACTGACTGATACCAAACCTCAAGAGTAGCAGCAAACAGGCACCAGAGATGACCAGCACTTGGCACACTACAATTCTGTAAGACTCCAGGGATTCTTGTAGGACTTGTTAAAATTGCTGATAATGGGATTTCATCGGAAAGCTGCTGGATGAGTTATTCTGGAGTGAGTTTTGGGTAGAGGTTGAAAATGGCTGGTTCTGGCTCTAAAACCTACCACAGGAAACAGTGAAGCTGGCACATAGTTCCAGATGGAGAACACCTTAAGTGACGAAGAGAATTGTCAGGGTGAATTCAACGAATGATTGGCTTTTTACATTAAGACAGAGCTAATTTTCTATGCAGGCTATTGAGACTCAATGAGTACAAATATCAGATTTTTTACAGTGACCTTTTTATGGTAGAAAGACAATACATGATAAATGCAAAGTAGAGGCTTCATGGTTTTTTCCCCTCAAAAATATTTGCTTGCCAAATGTTTGCTGCATATTTTCCCTCTGTTCTTCACAGGGAATTGCTCTTTTCTTTTCCTCCACCAATATCTCTTTCTCCCTGTCAAAAACAATTCATGGGCTTACATTTTCCAACCATTTTACTTCCGGGTGTAAAACTAATGTCTGCATTTGGTAAATGCACAGTCCCACAGCCAAATTCACAAAGCCAGTACTATCTACATAGCTGGGTAAGAACAGAAATATTTCAAGTGCCAAGGAAGAAGAAACGTGGGTATCTTTAAGATCTGGACCTCTCCACACACTGACACAACAGTGCGACCCTCAGTGTTGTTCTAGACAAGTTTCACAGACAAACTGCTATGAAAATAATGTTGCTGAAAGCTAAATGCAATGGAATTGAACATTATATGAATATGTCTAGCTCTGATAATAATTACAATGTGTCCATGGATGTACCAAATTCTTTCAAATGTTTTCTCACACTGCTTTGTACATTTGCCTACAGATATTTGAATAAATCCAAGTGGTGTTAAAACAGAAAAATAACTTGTCTTGCATAGAAGCATTGGATTGGCTGCATGTTTGATCAGCTTTCAGAAGGTCTGTCTGCAGCTCTACTTACTGGACGAGTGGAGAGAAGATTCCTGAGCAGTCCCAAAGTTTTCATCAGAACATTTACATCGGAATCAGAAAGCAACTGAAACAACTGCTCTGTGCTCAGACCTCGCAGGATGTCTGACTTGATCTTCTGTTCCGCTTGAAATGCCATATTCTGAAACAGACACACACTTGTTAACTGAGTTTTTAACCTGAAACCTGGACTTTCGCTCTTTTAGTAGACTATTCCCTACAAGAACACATCTTTCCTAAATTAATCTTGCAAAAAGGGTGTAATTTATGAGCAACTGCTACACAGTGAATTCAATTTCCACACTATCTTACAGCTGACCTGGTTATTACCTGCATTTATTTGCCCCCTGGCATGCTACTACTGACACTATTTCACTGCTTCCCTGACTGATCTTGGCAACAAAATTGGTACCAGAACTGAAGAATTTCTTTTACTTTATGGACTAAGAGATGAAGTGTTCCAGGCTGATGCTGTTTGTTTTCTGCAGTTTGGTGGAAATACAAGTCAGATTTCAATTATGTCATTTTTAATAACAACTGACAAGTTCTACAAGATATGTTCACAAACTTTTCAAGGAACAAAATCATATGTGGTGTTTCATTAGGGTGTCCTACTCACCATTAAAGCCCAAATGCCGTTCACTCGCAAGGCAAGGTTTTCACTCTGGGTTAAACTACATAGAAGTTCTATGGCTCCTGATTCTAAAATAGGCTGAAAGGAGTAGGGAAAAACAGATCTTTACAACACTACTTAGACTAACTGCATACATGGAAATGCAAATATAACATAAAAATGTACTGGTTATATTTTATTATTGAGCTTACAACATGTCCAGTACCCTCACATGAACTGACCATGCAACACCCCATATAAAAGTAGGTTTTTATGAAAAAGTCAGGTCAAGGCAGCTGTTCTCTCCTTATGTCTCTGTGTTTGTACAGACACGGAGGTACACACATTTATGTGTGTATACATTATCACACACTGCTGCGATGTTACACACACATCTGCCACACCCCAAAAGCAAATGGGTTTTCCTGGCAACTTTCAGCTTGGGACTGCTCTCCAAAAACAATCTTCCTTGAGCAATCGTATCATTTTGGGTAACAAGATGATATATGTCACTGTTTAAAAGAGGTTAAGGACAACGAAAGCTACTTGGCACCTTGCTTAGCATTAAATCTTTGTGTCCAGCAATTAGACCAAATTAAAACCCAGCAGAAAAACTTCAGCATAACAGAGAAAACTGAAGAATTCGTGATGACCAGCTTGAAATACAAAACCTTGTAATATCATCTTTAAATGACAGGAAAAATAAGTGCATGCACTTTTCTTTCACCCTGATTAATGTAATGGAAGTGAAGTTTGGAACAACTGCTGTCCTCTTGAATTGAATTCACTGGTTCATCCAATGAAAACAGGAGTGTGTGGAAGAGGCTGGATGCTGCAGGAGCAGGCTCCTCTCTGTGCAGCAGCAGGAGCAGTTTGTGCCCCAGCTCACCTGGTCCCAGGTGCTCTGCACTGAAAGAACCTGCCAGCGATTTCACAGGCCCAGGGGCTGCTCCACAGCCACAGCACTGGAGACATTCCCAGACTGGTTCTGACTCAGGGTTGTAACTCTTCACAGGGTACAGCACAGAGCCACTCCAGCTTTGCTCATTTACTGAAGTGACTGGTGGTTTACATACAATTTTCAAATAATTATGTAGTAGAAAAGGGTGATATGTAAAAAAGGTCAGATGGCTTATAGAGGCTTTCAAATCTAGTACTTATAAATATTTCCTTCCTAAGTATTTCACGATCAATATTTTCTTCTGGCAATGATGTTTTTTATGTGAACCATGTATCCTGACAGAAAATCCAGTATTTCAATCCAATTTGAAGTGGAGACACTACATTGACCTGCAGTCTGGAAAAGCAAGTCCCTGGGCCAGTGAATTTTGCTTTGCATTATTTCAGTTAATTTTCTGTCTCTCAGATATGATTAAAACCACCAAGATCAACTGTTAATTTGGTAATGCAAAATGCCCTGCAGGATCCCACATACAGCACAATCTTGCAAATATTTTCTGTAATTAAAAAGCATTTTAGACTTGGGGAATTGTTGCATCGCTATGAAGTGTTGATCTGTGTGTAATCTGTATGAAATACAGACTCTGCAGAACCAGATATCCTGTACTGTTCATCTGAGAACAATAAAAACACAAAACTCAGCTATGCCAGCATTTTCAGCATTGCAGCAGCAGTAATTCTTTAAGACAATGAATCACATTGCAAATTATCAGCCTGGTTTCTTCTTGTTTATGACCTTTTGAGATAATAGTGTTTCACAACTGAAAAAAAAAGTGACAAAACTTCATGTCTACTTCTCTTTAGAGACCAAATTAACTGTCACAGAGCTGTAAGCAGATGAATTTTTTTGTTCCCAAGCTAACAGTGGCTTGTAATCTCACTTTAGTCCAGCCCCTCTCCCTGCTGCTGGCTAAATACTCACCTCTTTGCTTGGAGAGAATTCCAGAAGAAGATTGCATAGCGTTGAAGATGCTACTACAAGAATTTCATTTGGAGCATTCTGTAAAACCTGCCGTCACAGAGGAGAGAGGGAGGAATTCTTTGGTAGGATAATGAAGGGATCACTGCAATGGAATACCTGGAATTGTGCTGTTGGATATTCTAGATCTCAGCAGGTGCTTTGATGCTAGCAGTGCAGACCCAGGCAATGATACACAGCACAGGACAAGATGGAGCAATGCATTATTTCACAGAAGTCAGATTTGAGAGCTTTCAGTCCAATTTAGTAGGAATCAGTGGGGACAAGCCCCGCTCTGCAAAGGACACCAGTGCAGAGGAAGCTCCAGGAGGAGCCTCTTGAACCGCTCTGTACCTCGTGCTGTGCTAAGCACAACACAGCAAATTTCCTCAGGAGCATAGCCTAGGACAAGTTATAGTCCCTTATCTGTGCCTGGATCTCCAGCAGCACCAAAACACCGGTTCCTAAACCAAGCATGTCCCTCCCTTGTTCACTACTGCCAACAACACCTTCTGTGCTCTGGCTGTTTCACTTCTGAACAGTCAAGTCAAACTCCCTTCAGGAGATTCCCATGGGTGCCAATACTGCCCAAGCCTTCAGGCCTGCGAGCAGACTTGGTCTGTTCTCCATTTTCAAGGTCTAAAAGATGTTGAAACTGAGAAACTGGTTTATTTTTCTGCATTTATGACAGTGGCATAGCAGGATGAGAGATAACATACACCTTACACACTTGGATCTCCTTTAATCTTGCAGAAAATTGCATTATATGATAACGAGTCTAATTTTTAAAGGTCTTTCTGAGCCCTTTGACTTCAATTATAGAATCTGCAATGAGGTCTAGGTGGTAGAAAATTACAGGAGAAAATGCAGATCTAAATTCTCTTGCAGGGCTTACAGACCAAGTCTGATCTGAAATTAAAGGATATATAATCCTTGTAGTGCCCTATGTAAACATTAGGAATAACTTGGCTTCACTCACTGATCAGAAAATAAACCCCAAAACACCTCAATGAGAAAAAGGAAACAAAAGGCCAACCAAAAACCAAGGACAAACCACATGCTTGCTGCTGTTGGCTTTTGTTGATTTATGGCTCTCTTAGGAGAAGGCCATGGGATTTTGATTTCTAGGTAATTTGTATCATGACTCTCCAGCAAGGCAAGCAAACTGAACAGACACCCGGTGCTCCTCGGATGGACCAGAACACTTCAGGCACTGAGACCTGACTCCTCACTTACCTTCATTAAAGGCTTCCATACAGCATGATCCTGAAAACTTGTCCTGAGCTGCTGGACAGAACGGGACAAACTGTGCAAACATCTGGAATGGAAGAGAAACCTTCCCTGTGAGCCATGCACAGCCACAGGGACACTGCTGTGCACACCCTGCTGCTCCACAGGGATTGCTGAGCTGGGAGTCGGGCACAGAGCAGCCTGGGAACAGCCTGGGGAAAACACTGCACCAGCCCAGGGTAACTGCTCCTCTCCCCCAGGAAGGTTCCCAACAGCAGAACTGACTCCAGAATAGCTCTCAGACAGCCAGCAGGAGTTCTCCCGGTGCAGCACAGACTGTGACAGACAGAGGCTCTGCAGGGACGAGGACGGGCTCACCTGACTGCAGCCAAGCGCACCTTGATGCTGGACTCGGACAGGCCGTTAACGATGCGGTCCATCATGTTCTCGGTTTCAATGATCTGGGCCAAAGGAACTCAGGTCAGTGCACAGCACAACAGCAGCATCCATGGCTTGCTGGGCTTTGGGCTGCAGCATTTAGCATGTTACATATAAAAGCTGCAGCTAAAACCAGCACGTCACGCTCTCCTGCCAGATTAAGTGGAAAGTTTTGTGTATCTGCAGACAATTTAGAAATAAAAAATTCTACATTCTATGTTCCACTACTGCTTTTAGTCATCAAAGAACAAGAAGGTGTCATATAAATAGACACATATACATATATATATATTAATTACCCTTAATGTCATATTAAAACAAAAGTGAACACCTGTGAATGCACACAACCTACACAAACTACAGATATGAGCCAGGTTGTAGAGCTCTGTGGATAAAAAATATCCAGTGGTTCATCTGTAGACAATGCCAGCACAAGCACTTAAGACAAGGACAAAAGGGAGTTAATACACAGATGAAAGACGGATTTTGCATAATAAATCAACTTTGGCATGTCCACACCCACTGCTTATTAAAAGCTATGTGAAAGAAGGATCCTGACTATTAACTGAATCAGCAAAAGAGGAGTTTATGGAGTTACTCAGTTATGAGTTTATGAGTTCTGGAGATCCTGAATGGTTCCCCACTGATAAGTCTCCTGATGTTCTCTTTTCATCCTGTGTTTTCCTGCCCCCTTCCTTCTGCTTTTCCCCTTTAACCAGCAAATAAATTCAGAAAACATTCCTGCCTCCTGCACTTACACATGACACTGCAAATCCATGATTAATTTTAAAAAATGCTCCTTTTAATCATTCATTTATTATGTTCCCTCCACTTTCCACACATTAATTTTTAACTATGTGAGTGCTCCAAGCAGCCAATCTCATTGCTGTGATATCTGAATTACCAACTGCTTTGTTATGACAGCGCAAGGCCCCTTGGTCACTTGAGAATCAGGAAACAAATTCTGACTTTGTTTCCCAATACCAGTAGACTTTACAGTTTGATTTTGGTTTTTTTTTAACATTTGCTATATAATAGGACAGATGAGAAGTGAGGTGTATTCTATTTGTCAGAACACAGGTTTCAGAAATTTCTCATATGCCTCAACAATATTCCTTGTAAGTTAAGTAGCCAAGTACCAAAAACGTTGAAAGATTTCTCGTGCGAGTCTAGTTCATCACTGTGAAGATGTTTACATACCTAAACTTTCCTTTTGTTACACTCTGATAGTGAGACATTAATTTTTGCTCCAATTCCACGCAATCTGCAAGTTTAGGAGAAGAGATGGAGCCTTCTCATGTCGACCTATTTATATCACACTGGGGAAATCTGCAGGGAGGGTGGGAATTGCTGCCTTGCAGCTCCCCTATGGCTGAGCATTACCCAGCACCTTCCCCAGGCTCACCTTTTTGCGGATGTCCTCGTCGTTAGCCCCCAGGGACGCGTAGAGCTTGAAGGCGGCCTGGCGCAGCTCGTGGGCGTGCTTCAGGTCATGGTCCAGCTGGGGAACACAGCACATGCACCAGGCTTAGCCACTGAACAGCTGCAGTGTCATACTCTGATTTGTTCTAAACTGCTGCTTATCCACTCTCTTTGTCTGCCTCCCCAGGGGCAGCCAGAAGCACAGGAACTGCTGCTCCCGCCCTGAGCTCATGTCCACATTCAGAGCTAAATGCAATAATCAAAGTTAAGAATTTCATTTCTCTGTTGAATTACAGAGAAGACAACTTTGTCTTCAATTTGAAGCCAAAACAAGGTTAGGACTCTATCAAGACCATATTCAGGCAAAAACTAATCTTACCTCCCAACAGAAACCTGCAAGAACAAGCCAGAAGGAGTGAAAAAACTGGGAGAGCATCAAGGGAAGTTTTATCAAGTGAACTGAAGCAAAAACAGGAACGAAAGTTGGTCTCTAAATCTCAGGCCCTCCATATTAAGCAGGGTTATGTTGGAGATCAGGAAAACGTTCTTCCCCCAGAGGGTGCTGGGCACTGAACAGGCTCCCCAGGGAATGGACACAGCCTCAAGGCTGCCAGAGCTCCAGAAGCATTTGGACAACGCTCTCAGGGATGCACAGGCTGGGATTGTTGGGGTGTCTGTGCAGGGCCAGCAGTTGAACTGATGATCCCTGTCAGGTTGGAATATCCCTTTCAGGTTGGGATATTCTGTGATTTTATGAATCTATCATTAATGGGAGCACTAAAGACATCATAAAATAGTGGTGTTTGAGGTTGACCCTGCTTGGAGCAAATTTGGGCTCTCAGATGTCCTCGTGTTCTCTTGAGTGCAAACAACTCTGTGACTGACTGCCTTCAAAACTCTGTACTAAAGGGTGCTACAAAACAATGCAATCTTCAAAGTCCATGCAAAATGCCAGGAAAATGCCAGCATAAAGAAGCAGAGTGTTGAAATAAAAGGAATGTCAAAAATTAAGCTCTATGAATAATTCTCTCCAGTGCAGCTATATTAGAGCAGAATTATTATATAATTGTTATAAATATTTTAAACAGACAAGTTCTGTGTTTGGCAGATTCCTCGCTCACTCCTCACGTAGTTTTACCTTACAGGGTGCAATTCCAAGCACTCTGTCCAAAGTCAGCACCCTGGATTCCCAGCTGGCTGCTGCTTCAGACTTTCTGCACACTCAGAACACTGTCATAATATTTAGAATTGCCCCACTCACTTTTGGAACCTGATCATACTTTTGATGCTACAGCCAAGGTTCACTATTCGCCAATAAGCTGCTAAATTTCTTTTTGCTTAGTTTTTTATACTGTAACTGATTTTTTTTTAGATTTAATTTGCATTTTTACATAGCATTCCTGAGGCTCTCTATGCAGAATTAACACCATTCTATTAAGGTCTGGGAAACGAACCCATCTCTTGGGCCAGTTTCAGAAAAAAAGCAATGCTCTGTAATCTATTTTTTTGGGTACTTTCTAATAATCAGACTCAGTAGGCCTCCAAAATACATCTGGTCTCTGTTTATCCAACCTCTTGCAAGTGCAGATAACTCATAATATGAAACACTGCACAACATCTACAGTTTTGTGCTTTAACACAACAGAATCACTTCTGAATTTGAGATTTTCCACAAACCTGAGCTAAGAATTGAAGACAAATCTCTCTTCACATGGACTATTATGATGCTGAAATGTACTGGTTCCTGAAGACAAGATGTTTAAACTTCGAAGATGGAGGGTCCAGATATACACACTTTTAGTTTAGATAATGAAGTCTCCGTAAAGCAGTGACTGAGACTTGGAGAGTACAGACATCAAAAATCAAGTCCTGCTGTACCTCTGGTCACCTTTCTACCAAGGAACTCAGGCATCAGGTTTAAACAGAATGAAAAAAACCCATCCCGAGCCCATTTATTTTTGGTTTTGCCCATGTCTCAAAGGGAACGCACCCTCTTGATGTCGGTGATGGCGCTGACGGAGCTGGGGTACTTGAAGTAGTCTGCGAGCATGACAATGAGGTGGTCACTGATGCTGGCCATCCTCTGCAGCTCCACATCCATCTCAATCAGGTAGGCCAGGGTCTCTGCCCCCTCCACCCGCTCCTCCAGCAGTCTGTCCTTACTGCACATTCGAACCAAGCACGGCAGAGTCTGCAAAGATTCAAGAAGAGGAGCTTTTAGTGCAGCTACATTGATAAAGGAACTCCAAAGAAATGAAACAACTATCCTACAGCAACGCTCAGCATCGTTCTTTAGATCAGAACTTTCACACACTCACATTTCAGTGGGTTCTCTGCACACACAGAGAAATTGTTCAGGCATTGCTAAGTGTACAATAGGCTGCTTTCAAACAACTTCTCTCACAGCCAAAACTATGCAATGTTTAGAAATGACCTGAAAAGTCTGAAATATCCTTTAAAAAAATCCCCTCAAAAGTTGATATTTGCACAGGCTTGTTCTTACTACACACAAGAACCAAAAGTACCCAAGCTGCCCTCAAGAAGTGCTTGACCTCTCCTGCCCTTCTGTGATCCAGGATTAGCTAAGGACAATGCAGTCAGAAATAATCTCAGGACTCATTTCCCACACACCAGCTGCCTGGAGCAGGAGGCAAGGGAGCACTACACCTCAGCAGCATCTTTGATCAACCAGAAAAGAAGCCTACCTGGAATCCACATCCATTCTGCCTTCCCTGACATCCCCCCTACTTTGGTTACATCCACACAACAACAGTTCTGTCACACCTTTCTACTGAAACATAAATACCAATCAAGTTTTCCTTTACCTGAAGTTCAGTGAAAAGTACTTAACTCTGGGAAGGCCAATTCTCCAAGGGCCGGGACTCTGCTCACTCAAGCCTCCTCAAATATGAAAATGGATGAGGAATAACACCAAGATTTGTTCTTGTGCAACTCCACCAATTTCAACAGAATTACTCTAGCAGATGTTGCTCAGAGTTATGTTTTCAGGACCTGAAATACCATCTACCCATTGATTGTTCAAATGATTAAACAGATAAATAGCTTATCTTTACTGCACAGGAAGTAGGATTTGCTTACATATTTCAAAAAGCTAGATGTCACCTCAAGGATTATTGTTGAGGTTATGAATTTGCAGCTACTCCAATTCAGTGAGCCAAAGCAGCCTCTTCTGCATACCTGGCACTTCAGGCAGCAGGGAAGACTAAACATAAGCTCTCAAAAAATTACATTCATATTGAGTGAGAAAGAAAAGAAGTGGAATTCCATGTCTAAATCACAAAGACAATGTAGTTCCTAATTCTTTCCAAGTTCAAATGGCTTGAAATGAGCTATTTCTTGGAATTCAAGGGCTGGGCATTAAGTCACTGGCTGCACGCACCCAGAAAACATAGATCTCATGTTTTTCAACACTTAGCAATTCCATCTGTTTAAAATTAAACAAAAGCAAGAATTCTGATGGACACATTTTACCTGTTCCATTGGACCTACATGTCAGTACAGTGCAATTAATGCAAAGGCGTAAGGGGCTGTGCAGGGGTGTAAGATGGAAAGCCACAAAGCAGGTAGAAGTCTAGAAACTGACTGTAAAGATGGAATATCTAATTTCTGTGGTATGGCTGGGATGTGTCTGGGTTATCTGGACAGTTTCATTATTAGGATTTCAGAGAAATTATTTCCCTTCCCATCAAATCTATTATTTATCAGCCTCCTCTGCCTTTCCCAAGGGATTTCATTTTTTCCCATGTTAGAGGCCAACCCACTACTGAAACTGAGGAACGAAAGTAAATTAAAACCATTTTGGAAACACAGATGCCTGACTGGCCCCCAAATGCAGAAATTTGATAGTAAAGGGTCAATAATTCCTGAATGTTAAAGGGACCATCATTTTAGTTTAGCTCAGCAGAGGTCAAAGGATTTGTGGCTGCATTAACCACAGGGACACTGTTATCTAGCAACTGTGAGCTCCTGGAGGAGGAATCACTGGGGTAGTGTGAACAAGGCAAAGCTTCTGTGCCTTCCTTCTCTCACTCTTTCATCTACTCTCGAGTACTACAGAACATTTAATTCCTCAGCCTCAAACATGGATTTGTGCTGAAACAGCTTCCATGAGGAAAAAAGTGCTGCTGTTGCTGTGAGCTGGCCCAAGCAAATCCCTTCCCAAAGGTTTGAAAGGATGATGGTTTTCCACACGGCCCACGTGGCCCAGCCCATGCAGCTCCACAGGGCAGCGTCCTGCCCCCAAGCAATGAATGACCTGTCCCTGCCAACAGGCCCTGCACCCTGTCCCAGGGCAGAACAGTTCTGGAACACACACGTCCTGACCAGGATGCAGCACAGTGTGGGGGATTTATCAAGGGAAGACATTTTCCAAAGAAGAAAGAGGTTTGCAGGAGAGATAGGCTTGGAGAATGGAATTGTAGCCCTCAGTTTGCAGGTGTTGTAAGAAGAAAGGAGAGCAGAGAATTGGGAGTGTCAATTTGGAACAAAGCTAAGGAGGAACATGAGGGAGAGGGATGCAGCTTGGCTTCCTCAGCTGTGTAGCACCAAGTGCCTATGCAGAACAGATGCCAGTATTCACACTGGAATGAATGAACTGTACATTGGACTTTCTTGCACAAAAAGACAGGAGGGTGGGCCTTAGTATCACCCAACATGTAGATTTTTCATCTATCATTAACTGGAAACAAAGAGAAACCAGGAAACTTTTTTTTTTTTTATTAATTTAAAAAAAAACAAAAAAAAAAAAAAAAAAAAAAAAAAAAAAAAAAAAAAAAAAAAAAAACAAAAAAAACAAAAAAAACACAAAACACCAGGAGAACTTGGTGCTTTGAAATCTTTGGTGTAACAGATTTTGTGCTACTTTTTATATGAGGAAATAAAACCAGGATAGGCCTACATGAGAAAAGCTTTTGAGCAGAGAACTGTTTAAGCAGCTGTCGTGGTTAGCACAAAAAGAAGAATTATTTTACATTTACAAGGTGGTTGAACCAGGACACAGCTCACCTTCAGAACGATGCAGGGATCGTCCGTCCGTATTGCTCCAGCTCTGCACATGGAAGTAAGGCTGCAACAACACAAGGCAAAGTCACCTACACCACGGCTCTGATGCACTTCAGCTGCTGCAGGACAACACCTGTCCTAATGAAACACCCTCCCCTGTGTTTGATTTCAATACATCAGTGCTTACCAGACTTGGGCACACAAACTCCTCCAGGTGCACTCTGGGACAGGTTTGCAGTGCAGGACCCCTTGCTGGAGCACTGATCAATACACACAGCACACACTGGCCACAAAGGGTCATACCACCTTCACTGAGCCATGAACCCAAAAGGAACAACCTGCACTAAGGTAAAGGTGTAAAACACCCACATGTGCCTTTCAGAACCTGTCCCTGGGTGTGCAGCCATCAGGAGAACCAGCACAGGCTTGGCAGCCTGATGGCTCAGGCACAGCCACCCAGGCCCTGCTCCAGCCCAGGAGAGGTGGAATTGCTGTGCTGCCTGTCCACAGGCAGGGTTTTACACTCTGCAGGAAACAGCACACCCTTGCCAACAATGAACACAGCCAAGGCTCTGACACTGCACCAGGCCAGCGTTTGTTCCTTGTCAGACAACAGCTTACAGAGGATATGACAACTCCAAGGTCTCACTGACACACAGCATCAGACAAATGCTAAGTTCTTTGTTAATGTACTTGTAAAGAGCCTCAAGCTACCAGAAATGCAAAGTAGTTCACCCATCAAAAAGTGTTTTACTTCAAAATGGTTTAGAGTTTTTACCTGCTCTGCTACAAGGCAGTGGGACGGAGCTGAAGGGGAACTGCTCTGCACCAGTATCCTTTGTTTTAGCTTCTGAACTAACCATTGGAACTGGCTTTTATCTTGACACAATGGAGGTTAAAAAATATAACTCTACTTCAGTAAAGGTGACTTTAACATGTTTGGACCCTCATTTGAGCAGGTTGAAGTTGTACACAGGGTTAATCAGAACTGCTCAGCTAAGGAGCAATATGCTCATGGAGTGTTTCACCACATCCCCAAGCTCCTTCCAAGGGCCCAGAGCGAGTTCTCTTCACCTCTTTGAGGCAACAACAGTGATCCTGTTTAGCCACAGCTAAAAATCCCACTATCAGAAGTCTCTTTATACATTATTTCTCAGAAAGTAAGACATAAGACTTGAATGTTGGCACAGAGATCATCTGATAAACCTTTACTGCCTAAGCCTTGCAGCTGGCAGCAGGAAACTCATTTTCACACTTGCACAATCAGGAGGAAAGCACCCATCTTGCAGCTGCCGTTTAGTCCCTGTTTACCAGACAAAGCAGCTCTATTTCAAACATGAAAGGAAATCATTTTTTACTTCAGGTAACATAGGCTTGGTTTAGCTGGAAGCAATTCTGGTGATTTTAGCAGGAAAGGTTACTGCTCTGCTTGTAGCTGCAGAGCACTCTCCCAAGGGGCTTCCTGCTCTTCCATCTGTGCCAACACTGCTGCTCAAGGGAAGGATCTTTGCCCCATTTCAATCAAGAGGTATTACCTTGAGTCTTCCAGGTCTACTTCAATTGTTTGGAAAAAAAAAAAAAAAGGGGTGGGGGACTTCTTAAAGCAGTCTTGAATGCCAGTCTGGATTCAACAAGAAATTTTACAGAAGGTTCAAAGTGCAGAGAAAAACCCTTCTAGATCTGCATTCCAAGGAGTCTCATGATAAATCGGAGGAACTGCAGATTAACTGACTGAAGCTGGCAAGGCAGGAGTGAAATCTAATTTACAAATAGAAAAAAAGATGATCTGTGACAATTTCACCTACTACTCTCATTAGGAAAAAGGAAGAAATAGTCTGACTTGGAGGCAATCAGATAGGAATGGACCTATAGAAGAAAAACCAGCAGGGCTTTGCAAGCTCCAGGACTGCTGTAAAACTGGGAGCCCTAAGAAGGATGAGTGTCCGTGGACTAATTAGAAACCCAATCTGAAACTCAAGATACTGGTTTGTCTGCCATTTTCCTGCAATTTTCTTTCGTCGCTTTTCACCACATCACTTTCATGCTTTCAAAGGCCCACCTGAGCCAAAGTACTGCAAAGCAACAGCAAAAGATGAGTTGTGTACCCAATTCCTTCAATTAGCAAACACCAGTGGACCTGGGAGTGCCCACCCCAGAACAATTCTTTTAATTCCAACCTGTCTTCATGACTTGCCAACTGCTTTATATCTTGAGATTAGTAACAAAAATCACTTTAAAATATGTCATTCTCTATTTTCTGACTTCTCAAAGAAACACATAAATCAATCAGAACTGAGACTGCTCCAGTGCAATTAATTTAACTTGCCTTCTTCACTAAGAATTGCCTAACAAAACCAATAAAACCAAACTGCTTGGGCAAATTGTGGTTGGAAGGGAGGCTGGGAGGTCCCAAGACTCCTCCATGGAGTGGGATTATCCAGGAACACCCCCAATACACATGTGCATCACTGTAACTGCTTTCATGAATGAGTTAGGGCATCATAACCTGGCAGCACGAGCAGAGAGTCACAGGTCCTACCTACCCCACCTGTCCCTCACCCAGAATCAAGAGACCTTGCACTGATACAAGTGGCTGTGAAATTGTTTGGTGAACTCAGAGAACTCACTGCTCCTTGTCAAAAAAAGACATCAAGAACTAAAAGAATAATCAAAGAACAAATCAGTGACCAAACTCCTGAGTTAAACTTAATTTTAGTAGTTTATAGCAACGGGGAATTTTATCTCTTTAAGCCCCTGGAATGATTTACTATCAACACAAGAAAGGGAAAATGATCCTAAAGGGTGTCAATCCCAGCTTATGGAGTGAGCATAACCCTGGTGCTGCTATTATGGAACTGGGTCACGTCTTGTCACAGGGTAGAAAGTCATTATGAATATGAACACACAAATGTGCCCACACCAGCAGGGAAAGTTGAAGTACAAAATTAATTAATCGCATTCATTCTGCTGTATGAGCCCATGAAGCCTGAAGAATAATCTATTTTAATTAAAACAGTTGGGAAGAGGGACTAAGTCTGCTCTCCCATCATCTTGGTGCTCAGTCTCCAACACAGCACAGCCACCAAGGATGATAGCTCAGGACTGTGCTCTGCCTGTTCAAAGCAAAACTTTTCATAAAATCCAAGCTCTTGTGAAAACCCATATGGCTGAACACACATTCCTCACAAAACTGCTGCCCAGCAACATTTTTCCCTGCTTATGTACAGCAAAGAGTAAAAGTTATGTTATAAAACTGGGTGACAGCCACTTGTTCAGGGATTTAGATAATGCAAACAGTATCTCTAATTATTCCTAAGATTTTACATCCCATATTACTTTGGAACAAGCAAGAAGGGAGCAGTTAAACAGTAAGGATTAAACTCCCTGCTATTTTCCCAGTTCCTGAAGACAATTACCATTTGGCTGACGTGAGCTGCATTTCAATGGGCTTGTCCCTTTGTAACATCTTCACAAAAATCTGTGGTAACAATTCTCCATCAACAGACACTGCAAGCAAAGAGAGAGAGCTCCAAGTCATCCTCCTTCAGCCAGGCAAAAAGTGTCAAGCCAGCAGCAGCAGCAGCATTGCACTCACCATTTACCAGAGTCATGGATACCTGGGGGTTTTCAAAGGCTAGAACTGAGAAGCATTTCAATGCCTGCATTCGGACCTGTGTGAAAACACAACAGGATGAAATAGAAACACCAACTTCAAAGCAAAATCAGACTATTCTGCTGGATAGGCTTGTAGAAAATAACTCTGTATAACAAGAAATGGAGATGAGGAATAAAAGGCAGATGGAAATATCTAACTCACACCCTGACTTTTGTCATCTCCCTATTGGAATTATCCTTCTGTAGGGAAGGCTGTGACTCCTTGTGAAGAAAACCAGCAAGGATAAAACTTGGGGACTAAACAGGAAATACTGGTCTTATTTGTGATGTCTCACAAGTGTGTAAAAAACAATAGCAGAATAGAAGCATATAACAATAGTACTTTTTCTTTTCAGGACTCATAAGTACATTAGAGAAGCAGAAATATGTGCCCTTGAGATTTATATTTCAGAAGCTTAATAAAATAAATAAAAAGGTGAGCTTAATAAAATGTCTAAAGAAAACCATCCAGCTGAAGTGATTCCAAACTAATCTTAGAACAAACATACACCATAAGTTCCACTGCCATTACACAGCCTCAGCCACCACCTGTATGAAAAGGATTGATAAATTTCATCATCTTGGCTCCTCCTTCTCCAGTCCAAAGTCTTGGTTTAATCAGTGTTTCAAGGCTGCCTGGTTTCCAAAACCTTGAAAACTTCTTTTTTGACACAAGGAAGATCAACCATTATCACCTTCCCAAATCAGAAAACCCAGATTAGTTGAGATATTAGTCTTTGACGTGCTCTTCTACAGCTGCACAAATTTAAACTGTGTCCTTGCCTTTGCAAGTGGAAGGACTGAGAAGAAGGAGATGACCCTCCTGGCCACCAACTTACAGGGAGAGTGTGATGCTTGTCCTCTGAGGTGGTGCTTTCAGACCGCCCAGGGTGGACTTTCAAAACATAACAGAGAAGGGAGCTGAGACTCAGGAATTCAGGAAGCACAACACACAGGCAGCTGGTGGCCTCCACACCTTCCATGACCATGGTTTTTTACAGGTATGACTTCCTGTTTAGGACAGACCACACTTGCTTCTCTTCAGCTAAACTTCTTGTTCTCATTTATTATCCAACAAATAAGACCACTTGGGTTGCCAAGTGCCTGCTCCCCTTTGGAGCAATGCCAGCCAGATCTGTTTCTGTTATTGCTGGTTTAACTTTACAGTACAATGGCTCTGCTTTTGACAGAATATGACAAGTAGAAGCAACTGTTATTCTACAAATACACATCCTGCCTGTTTATAGCTTTAGTTCATAGGCACAGATGTGGTTTTTATAATCTCCATTCGAATTCCTTTCATAAATACACATTAAACACAGAGTAGTTGTAGTGCCTTACTTTGTAGGAGGTGGAGACCAACAGATGTGCAATATTCTGAACAGCTCCATGGTTAAATAAGATTGTCTGGTGATCTGGACCCTTCAAAGGAAACACAACACAGTGCTTTTAAAAGAACATGCAGAGGTTTCTATTATCTGCAATTCATTGTTAAATATTTAAAATACATTTACTAACATTTACTTTGTAATCAGCTGGCATAATATTTTTTTTTTTTTTACATAAACAACTTCAACTTGTATTTTTATAGCATTTGTCCTTTTCTGCAAATCATTCCCACTCTCTCCTTCAATAGGCAATGGAATTAGTTCTCACAAAAGCAGAAACATGGATAGAGAACTTCTGTTTCTACTCTTCCTACTGGAAACAACTGAAAGCTCCTGATTTTCTCTACAAATCACATAAAAGATCCTCAGTCACTAAAGCCTTCTTCACTGTTAATATTTGGTATTTTCAACAATTCTAACTTGCAGAATGGAGGGGATTTCTTCTGAAACTGGTTCCAGACACAGAGTGACAGCGCTTTGAGAGAAGAGTCACATTTTCCTCCAATTTCTTATTATTTATATTTTAGTTTCAAGCCTATTCAGCCATAAACCCAGCCAGCCATCACCTATTTATTGACTTCAAGGTCTATGTTGGCAATGGCTGATATGCTCGTATTTTTTCCAAAAGAGCATTTGGAATTAAACACAAATACTACATTTTGCCGGAGAAAGGTCTCAGAACTTTCTGCAGCATGACATGGCTCGATGAGGTTGAAAAAACAACGTGAAATCTCAATACCTGCAGCCCTCAGCAGTCTCTTGGCAAAGCTGATCTATGACTTGCAAACCTCTCTTTAGAAGTAGGTTCATAGCTTTGGTCATCTCTGCATCAAGCACAGGCTATGCACATTTAAATTCAGATTATAGGATGCCACAGCATTTATCATCCCTCTGTACATTTCCTTGACTAGTCTGCAAGTGAAGAAAGTCTCTTGATTCCTTAATCTCTTGTTCAACCCCAGCTGAGTTTATGGCACCTCTTACACCCTGGTAGGCATCAATGCCACATCATCTTCAAATCTGAGATACAGCTGAAATCAGACTCCTCTTGTAGTCAAAAGAATATTTTTAGAGTATCTCTTACCTCTAAGAAAAAAGCATAAAATTACTTTCAGATGTAACATATCTGGTGCTTTAAGACATGCCTCAGCTGCTACTGCCACCAAGAGCTTTCTAGTAAAAAATGCAATTAAAACAGCATGGTTGAAGGAGGAAAACCACTTACATTGGCACACAGAAGTGGCTGAGGCAATGATTTAAAGCTGCAGCTATGCCAGTGTTGGAGCTGAAGAACAGATATCGAAATACGTGAAAAAAAAATAAGTGAGTTTAAAGTAAAAGAAATCGTACTGCCCTAGATTTAGTAATTCCCAATCTTAGTGATTCCTCCATGGGATGCAGGTGGCAGATTCTGTGCAGACAGGACAGATGCCTGTACAGAGGTGACACCTGGGGGTATCTGAGTTGCACAACTGGATGTACATGAAATATTTAATCTGTACACGCTGTGTTTGCACACACCAAGCAGCACAACTAGGGTAACACTAACCCATCAAGAGGTACAGCTGCAAATACAAAGGTGAAAACTTGAGAATATGATGTAGCATGTCCAAGCAGCTCAAACCCCAGAGTTTAACAGGCAGCCTGGTTTTCTTCCTCCTCGGGTACAGTGAGAGAACTCCACTCCTCTGATAGTGATCTTGTTCTCCAAATATGAATGAATGACATACTTCAGGAACAGACATCACTGCTTGCACAATTTTCCATTATAAAATGCCAATTTTCAAGGAAACATTAGGACAGGCCAAAGTAACAAGTCATTCCACAATGAAAAGCAAGTACCTAAGTGTCTTTGTCCCTTGGAGCAGGGATCCAGCAGCAGCCCAAGGTCACCCAAGAGAACAGCCTGGGGGAGGCTGCCTTGATTACAGGCTTTATCCTGGACCCTTCCCACACGTGAGATTTTAATTTTCAACTGGCAGTGAAATTACTACTTATGCAGAGATGTCACCACTTCCAAATATAAGTTCCAGAAGTATCTTTTTAATCATTTATACAACCATGTATTTTCAAACGTAAACCTTACCTCTTTGACCATTAAAACAGTACATTTTATCTACTCACACCACTTGCTCTGAAAACAAAGGAACTGAGATAGACAGACTCTTAAAAACTAAATTTTGACTTGCATTTTCACATCCCAGGTACATCACCCTGATTTCAGTTTACTTATTTGCTTCTATGTTGATAGAATCCTGGCTCTGTATGTTAAGAACTGCATCTGCTCCCCTGTAAATCACCACTTTCCCTTGCTCAGGATGGCTCTTCTCTGGAGCAGTGCTCCCCAGCTGTTAATTTTAACTCAAAACGTGCAAGGAGAAGCAGCAAAAGCAGAAACCAGCAGCAATATGCTGGGAATCCAACTGATGGATTTCCTAGCTCAAGAGAACTGGTCTGAGCTTTGCCAGGGAAACGGGAGCAGGCAGGGCAGAAGCCTGAGAAGGCAACAAGAGATGCTGAAAAGGCAGAGAAAGAAATGGCTGCACCAGATGTGAGCTGGGAACAGTGCAGGAATAAAGAGGGCCACAGCTATAAGTCACTATCAGTTCAATTAACACATCTACCAAAAAGAGGAAAAAGAGAAATAAAAGCATCAATGCCTCTTAGAACATATCCTAAGCCTTACCTAAATACAAAGGCTTATTTATAGTAACTTATTGCATCCGGAAAAAAAAATAGGAAAGGTTGTCCCACTCAGAGTCTTTTGGGGGAAGACGGAGTCTTCATTTAAAATGTAGTGAATACTGAAACTTTCAATATTTATTATTTTTTTTAATTTTAAGAATATACTTTGCCTATTGATTTAAGTCAGAAAATCCCCTGCAAATTCATCTTCACTGTATTAGATCTATTTTGTTCTGTCTGAAAATACTGTAATTGACCTTATAAACCTGAAACCCCAAAACTAAGCCAAAAAGAAGGAAAGCAGCATTTTAGACTTTTGCTGATCCGCTGCATTTGCCTGGAAAAGAGAAATGAGTTCTTGATCAATTTAACATTTGTAATGATGTGTTTACTCAACCTCAAATATTTTTCTTTGTTATGCAGCTGTTTATTCTGCAAATGCAACCATTTTCTAACACTCATACCCCTCACCCTGCCTTTCTTGTGCAGCCATGTTTCTCTCTGTTCACACAGCCAACAACTTCTTTCCAGAAACCTGATTTTTTCCAGACATTCACTGTAAAATTTGAGAGAGATTTGGAGGGTGGAGAAGGCACTCAAAACAGAATGGTGAGTTAATTCAAAAGACCCTCCTCACTTGTGAAGTGACTGGGCATTTGCTCTATTAACATTTCGGATGTGCAAGTCCCCAGGAGTTGCTGGAGCTGCAAGGAAACAACCCCTTTGGAGAAAGATGACAACTGTTTTCTGTTCTCTCCCAGCCAACAGGGTTTATATGGCCAGAGCCAACCCCTGACTGTATAAACTGACTCCTCTACCATCCTGTAATTAGTCCTGGGCTATTCTTCTTGTAAGCCAACATGGCCTGATTGTTCACCTGTTTGAGCTCCTCAGCCTGTTAAGGAGACTTCCAAGGGTCACTTAAACTGGGCATGCCTCACTGGTGCCTTTTTGTTCCTAAAATAACTTTTTTTTTTCCACTATTAGCTATAGATGTGAACTTCCACAGTCCAATGTAGGCTTTTGTCTTAATGTTTTCTTTTAACAGTTCTCTAAATATTATTAGCTGAGTTCTATCTTTATATCCCACTAATTGGATAGTTTTCATCCTCAGTTTCACTCAGCAGAAGAAATGCAATGGGATGAGTGCACAGAAATAACAGTCAAGGCAGAGGAACATTGATACTTAACAAGGGAATAATTCACCATTCCAGAGGATGCATTGTAAGTGATAAGGTAGAAAGACATGTTTCAAAGTAAATACTTACAAATTCATAACCTTGGGAACTTTCTCATTTGTTAGTACATAATCTAGGATCTTTTAGTTTTAAATTGTTGCTAAAAGGGAAAGTTGTTGTAAAAATCTCATTTCCTACCCTGAATTATTTTAATACTTTTATTGTATAACTCACTGGTACAGTAACTCCCAAAAAACTGCAACAATACAAAGCAGTGTGCTGTGTGGAAACCTGGAGCAGGGGGAGGGAAAGACACAACTGTGTTTGGGGTGGGGTTGCTGCTGGTTTTAAATCAGTCTCCACATATCAACAGAACTGTATTACATAGCAGGAATGAACATGTATCTGGATGAACCTGTAACTGACAGAGCTCAGCTGAGAAGGGTATTTCTTTTCCTCTCAACCTACAGCACCTCTTAGACAAGTCTCTAGGTTTAAAACAGCTGAAAGCAGCTACATGACCTCTGCAAAGAGGTGCTCACATTGTCCTGAGACTTTCAGTGGAAAACCAGAAGTCTTCCAAGATTTACAGTGCTAATAGTAAAGACTGGTATTTGCCCAGACTGTTGGCTTTGTTTAGTAGCCAAATCCTATAAAACCCCCAGATATTTGCATATTTTCTTGTACTGCAGAGCAGCATATATTGACCCCAATAACTGCAGCAAATGCAGAGCAGCACTGGTTCAGTCATTACTGGCCCAAAATTCCTGCCACAAAAGGCAGCACATGCACAATTCTTACAGGCCAGAAACACAAATTGCATAAAGAATATTAATTGTTTTTCTTACTTTGCAGCAGTGGGAGAAGATCTGACAGATGTATTCTTGTGTGTATCGAGACCTACTGAGCAGTGCCATGAGGTGGGAGATAACTGTAGCGTCCTGCAAACAGGTGAGAAAAGAACAGAGTGTTAACAGTGCGTTCCAGCACAGCTTCTTTGCAGTTTCTTACTTAAACCAGCACTCCTGATTCTGCATTCAATGTTCTCCCTTCCACCAAAGCTTTCATAGATACAGAGCAAGACTATTAAAAGCTGTTCCTTAAAAGTTGAAGTGACTGTTCTGAGCCAAATCCCCATGGAAAAAAAAAAAGGTCAGTGCTATTGGAATAAATAGGAATAATAGGAATAAAACTTCTGCAATTTGCCTTCAGAATCTTTGGGACAAATAAGAGAGGGGGGGAGAAAATATACCAACAGCAAACAAGGGCACTGTCAGGGACCACTGCAGGAGTTGCCTTAGTGTTGTCTTAGCACCAGTGTGGCTGACTTAGCTCTTCTTCTAGCCGCGAGTCCAAGGGAGCAGGGAGGGAACACAGTGCCAGCCTGGAGAGGGCACAGTCCCCTGGAACTGATTCATGGGGGGTCATAATGTCCTTTGTCTTGCAGTCAAACACACACTACAGACACTATCAGTGGGGTGTGATACCAGTGACAGAGAATTCCAAATAAATCAGCAAAACAAAACCATTGCACTCAAGTGGAAGGTTCCCTCAGCCAAGGCAGGGGGCTGGAACGAGATGATCTTTAAAGTCCCTTGCAACCCAAACCTTTCCATGGTTCTGTGGCAAGTTCTCTTCTGAAAACACTTAAGCTCTGTGGTAAGTTACAAAACTATAACATTTTAAAGCTTTCAGTTACTTTTACCAGCACATTTTAGTGGCAGGAACTATGGTGATAGTAAAAGAAACAATGGCCATCTTAGTTTGGAAAGTGGTAAGCTAAATTGCTTCCACGAGATAAGGGGAGTTGAGCAGAGGGAAGGATTGAATGAGCCTTCCTTTCCAAAGCACCTGTGCTATATTGGCCCTAAGTCAGACTCTGTTTTACCTGCACAACGATGAAATACAAGCCTCTGATTTAGGGAGAGGGGGATTGAAATTAGAGCAAAACCTTCCTGCACCTCAGTTCCTGTGGCAGCACTGAAAGCAACACCAGCCTGAATGTTTCAGTGACTGTAGCTTCAAACACACTGGTTATGAGAAGTTTTATTTCCCAATTACCTGGGAAATTTCCACCACACTTTTTAACATTGTCAAAATAAACATGTACCAGTCTCCCCTCTTTGTACTGATATTTGAGATTATACAAAGCTCTGCAGTATTTATTTTTTTAGTATTTCTTATTTATGTATATATACAATTATCATACTTATTTTAGGAAGCTTTGCTGCTGATAATCCAGCCTTCTTATTCTCCACAGAAAACAACAGGACAACAGAGCCAAGAAACGCACTGAGAATAAACCCAGCTTGTTTCTCACCAACTGGAAAGAATCAACACGAGCCTCATTTGGCATCTCAGCATCCTACAGTGAGAAAGTTATTTATAAACACTTTCTCCCAGGTACAACCAGCCATATATCCATGCCCATGTCATGCTTATGTGCATAGGAAAACCAAGGGACTACCTATTTTAAGCAACATTCTCAGTGTTTGGCCAACAGCAGCTCCATCTGGTCTGCCTTTACACACAGCCCAGAGACAAACATATTCTTTCTTTCCAACTTCAGAACCCAAAGGCCAGCAAGGGACTGGTTTGCTTGCAGAACAATAGCAGGAATTAAATCCCAGAATGGGTCAGGTTGGAAGGGCCCACAATGGCCACCTGGTGCCACCTCCCGGCTCCAGGACACAGGGCACAGGAGTGTGTCCAGACTGGAATATCCCCAGTGAAGGAGACTCCACACCCTCTCTGAGCTGCCTGTTCTCAACTTTCCTGAGTTCATGCAAAATAGACTGACAATATACCCAGGATTCCTCTGTGGTTTAACAAATTTGACCCATTAAAACAGATTCTTGTCCTTTTCTGCAAGTCTTCAGCAGCTGAAGGCATCAAGCTCCATCAGTGTTCAACACAACATCACATTCAGTGCTAAGAGGCTGCTCAGTGACAAAGTGGCCCTGAGACATGACCACCAAGAAGTCAGGAGGGGAGGCAGAAAAGAAGAGACAGACCTCAGGATTCACAGGCAGGAACGTTCTAAAAAAGGAGCTTCAAGCTGTAAGATGCAAGACCTGAAACCTGCAGGGAAATCTCTTGACTGTGAAACCTGAATTATTTCAAAGGATTCAAACTGCCACTATTTAAAGCAGCACATCTTTGAATAAAATAATTATTGTTAGACTCTTAATCGACACAGATGAATGTGTAACATCTCTCCATCTGTATCTAACACCAGGGAAGGAACCAACATACATTTATTTCACACCCTCACCAGTGACATCCTTGTGCAATGGTACAGTTTCACCTAAAAATCCAGCAGCATTGATCACATGAGTATTAATCACATGAGTATTCCAGCTGCAGTTTATAAATTGGAGACTTTTGGTAAAGATCTACGTGGACAGAAATCAAGCCACAAACTGCTGGGGAGCTCTACAGCAGAGCTACAAAAACGGGAATGGAATGGCACATGGTGATTTGTGTAAGAGAACATTTTACTGACCACTGTGACACCATGACCCAATGGTAAATTCCTGGATGGGAAGGTTCTCATACTGGATGATGAAAACCATTTTCATTTAACATTCATGAGACAAGGCTGTTCTACCAGCAAACACTGTGACAGGGTATTTCTGCTGCCACTGTGTCACCCCACCAGTGTCATTGTACATAAGATACAAGAGTTAATGAATCCTTGCAAACAACAGAGTGAGGGTCCCCTGAAATTCTGACAATACACAAAAAATATATTATTATTCTGGACTACACATTTAAGAAACAATTCTTTGCAGATGTCTTTTATACACCTTCTCATTTTGTTACATCAAATCAGAAGTGTTGTGGGTACGGAAAGGTTAAAAACTCTTGGAAAGTTCCAAGAGCTTCTTTAATGTGCTAGTAAGAAAATTGTTAATTTTACTCTACAGTTCTGCTAAAATATCTCCAAATTGTAGAATAATTTTGGAATGTTTATCAGGAAAGGACATAGGAGGAATAAAGGTGTGAACATAACTGACTTCCAGCTAAATGTGAATAGTGATTATGTGTCAATGTGAGGCTGCGTAATTCCATTTTTATTCAGTATTGACACCTAAGTAACAAAGGATCTTCCTAGTAACCCAACTGAGATTGAGTCTACACTCATAATTTACAGTTAAAGCAATGAGATGCACAAATCCATTAAAATATTGCCTGTTAACAAAGTAGTTCCAAGTAACTTAGGACAAATATCTGTATATCACATATATCGTAATAAATAAATATACGTAATATATCGTAATCGATACAAACAGATCTCAGAGAGAATTAACAGTTACATTTACCTGCTTGGATCCCAATACGTAATTTCTTCACATTCCTTTTTAACACCAAAACAAAATTTGTAAGGGCTATTCTTAAATAATTTGTTTTTAATAGAGGGTTGCTATTCTTTTTTCTAAGTTAGCAATCTGAAATGCTTATATTCACACAAATGACTTAAAGTCAAGCTCTACAAGCTAGAATTGGTTCTTTTACAACACTCATTTTTAGGAAGCAGCTCAGACTGGGGAACACTCAGCCTTGCTCCTGGCTCAGGCATCACAAACAGCTGGGAGGAAAGGAGTAAGGCATGAGAGAGGCTGACCCAGATTCCTCCCTTAGGAAGAGTGGATCACTGAGCTGTGGTGAAGCATGTGTACGCTTGACAGTGGGGTTTCATTGCTCATTAAACACATGGTTATTAATCAGTGTAACATATCCTGATCCTCTCACTTGTGCCTCCTCCCCTTCACCAAGCCTGGCTGATCACCAGGTGACGTTGAGATTTTCCATCCCAAACCTGCACAAGGAGCAGGAATGCCTTTAACTCATCATTTCTGGAGAGTGAGATTTCTCAAACTGATTCGTCATTGTCTCAACAGCACAAAGGTGCATCCTGCTGCAGTGCCCTCACTCTCCAAGCTCCTTTAAGGACAGGCAATTCCCAGCAGGGAATGCATCTCTTCCTGCAAGGCCAGCACAGCAGCCACAGACAGCAAGCTCTCACTGGAATTATATCTGGGTCCCACTGAGGAAGGGAAAATGGGATCACAACTGAGAACACCTGCCAGGAAACCTGCAGAATGCCTTCATGGGCTGGAAACATTTTCTGCCACTGATTCCATTCTTTTTGTTTTCAATAAGATATCAGGAGTTGAAGTAACAGGATCTCAGTCAAACTGGACTTGCCTTAGTGCTTCCATCTACTCAGCAACCCAAAACATCCCCAGCTGTGGTGAGCTGGCTGGTTCACATTGACAATAATCTTGGAATTTAAAGAAGTCCGAACCTATGTCTCTACCTCAACAGATCCCTGTCCCTGGCACTCTCTGTCATTCCTCATTTTCAAGTGCTGCATGGTTGCTAAATGGGTCTCAGCACCAAAGCCTGCCTCCTGCCCATGCAGGAAGCCTCCATAACAAGGGTTCCTCTGGCACAGCAGGTCTGGATACAACTTGGTGTCACAGCTCAGCATCAGACCCTAAAAACCTGCCCTTTTTGAGAGTTCAGTGTTCATCCTGCTCAACACATGGGTGGATGGATGGGGCTGCACACTTTCTCAGGACAAATCCCAAGCTCCTATAGAAAACTGTCCAAATGCTTCCACCTTTGAAGAACTGTTTCACCCTTGGAACTGAACAGAGTTCATTACACAAAACTGCCAGCAGTTCATCCTTCAAGCTCCTGTTCATAAGGAAAGGCTCAAAGAGGAAAGGTGTAGTTCTGACACCCAGCACTTCCGCAGGGAGAAATACTCGGGTTACTGTGGATGATGTGCACCTGTTACAAACAGAAAGGAATGTTCTAAGCAGCTCTCTTTACAGCACTTGGATGCCCTGGATTTTAACTGAGAGGTCCCTGAAACCTCTGGAATGACTGCAACACCCTCGGAGATGTTAAGCTAACTCCTAACACCTTGTCTTGGAAACAGTCCTGCCCAAGGTCTGAGAGAGAGAGAGAATCCTCTCTCTGCAGTCAAACCACAAAAAATTCTGGGAAAGTTTCCACGTTAGACACAACTCAAGATCCAACTTCTCAGAAGTTTTCTCCAGAGCTGCTGAGTAGGAATGAAAAGCCATTGACAAACCTGGTCTCCTACATTCCAAAACAGGAACTAAAAAATGCAGAACTTGAGAGACCTTAAAGTGCCGCAGCTGCATGGAAATGGTGACAGTCTCCCTGGAGCTGCTGGGACCAGAAACAATGAGGGAGCAGGGTGGCTAAACGGGAACTTTGAATTCTTCCTGTTGTTCTCAGTGCTGGAATGTCTGCCATGAAGTGTTCATTAGGCCCATAATTACTTCTTTAATTGCAAAGCCAGTGTCTCAACTGCTGCCTTGTGAAACACAGCTTGCAGAAGTGTGGGCTGGGGCTGTACCTTCCAAGAGATAGGAAAAATATCTTTACAAAGGATCAGTATTCATTACTTTTCAAAGCATGGCTTTGGGTATTCCCACAAGAGAAGAAAAAAAAAAAAAAAAGCAGATTTACAGAAATAGGACCTTAAGCACAGCCATAAAATCATAAAATACTTAACTCTGAGGTGTCTAAGAGGAATGGGAAATGGGAAAATGGGTTTTACAGATGAACTAAGGAGCAAGGACCCCTCACCAGATGATCATTTCCTGTAGTTATGGTTAATTCCAGGACATCCCATTTGCCTGAAGAAGGACTGGGGGAGCAGTTAATGTCACTGCTGTGCAGCAGAGAAAGCAAAGCATGAAACACAAAATCCAGTCTCTTGGGCATATTGTTCCCATGTTAGTGGTTATTTCTATGATAATGGTGGTTTCTTTCCCACTTCTGTCCATGCTCTATTCCTTCCTTTTCCTTCAGGATATCAAATCTCTCCTCCAAATAGGGAGCAATTAAAAGTCCCTATTGAGCACTGATCACCAGGAAGAGATATGGATTGCTAATGGAGACAGTCATCTTAAACCCTGGCTCTGGATGCTGAGAGCAGGAAGCAGATGCCCCTGCAACTATCAACTCTTAGAGGCTGATTTGGGGGAATCTGGGAGCATGGAGTGAAGCCAAAGAAAGGTACAGAGGCACAAAGAGAAAGCCCTTGGATCACTCAGGAGAGGTGCCTTCAGTGTTCACATATGCAATACGCATTGAGGTTTTCCTTGAAGAATAATCACAAAACACCTGGAAAAAAAGGCCGTGAACAGTGAAGGACAAAACTGGCTGATTATCTACACACATTAAATGCAAGCTGACTTCCCAAGACGGACTAACTAGCAGATGAAATTCAGAACAGGTGTATGGTAAGATCAAGTCCACAGAAAACTACAAGTTTACATCCCTGTGTTTGGGATGAAAACGTAAGAAGTCATTGGAAAGGGAATAGAGAACAAAACAGACATTGCAGCACTGCATAACAACTAGACAAAAAAATCACAAAGAAAATCTGTTGAGGACTATTAACAGCCAAACTGTAGAGAAAGTATGACATGAGAGGCCACCTGTGCCCTTCTCTGTAAGCATCAACACCTCCTCAGCAAGCAACAGCTCCCTAAGTGGGACAGAATGGTTCCCACTGTGGGCTCCCAGTTACCCTCAGAAGCTGGAGCTGCTCTGTGACCTCCCACAGACTGGGGCAACGCTCCCCTTTTCCGAGCAGGAGGAGATTGCTGGTCCACTACAGCTCTCATCCCACAGCTCACCTCGTCCCTTACTCCAGGACAAAGGAAGCAGTTAAATCCTCCTTGACCCAACTTCCCAGCAAGAGGCAGTGCCTAGGTTTAGGCAAGCCCAGGAGGCAGCAGTACCTTCAGAGAGAGCTCTGCCCAGCCACCTTACCAGGGCCAGCACCAACAGCTCCAGGATGAACTCAGGATTATAGCAACAGGAGAGGCACATTTCCTATCATCCTGTCACTTAAATGCAAATCACATGTATATTAACTAAGAGCAGAGACATTTTAGAGGTGAAGCTCTTCCACTGGAAGTACAAAAACTGAGCAAGCCCTCTCCCATCTGGAGAGGAAGGACAGTGCTGCATAAAACTTTACATTTCAGAAAGTAACTGTTGCCAGTATAGCTCTGGTAATTGTACCTCTAAATACCATTTAGAGACCATTTTTCCTCCTTAAGATTGCACACAAGTCTGAAAATGTAGGTATTTTCTTTATCAGTGGGCTGCCTTGGTGACCAGCTCATACTAAACATGCCATAAATGTTAGGGGTGTCAGATACCTTAAAATTAGGTGAGAAGTGCTAACACTGTTGCTCAAACACGGTCTTCTCACTACTCCAGACAACAAGATTTTTCACTCCCACCCTCTCTATAGGCTTTAAAAACACATAATAATCTGCTTATAACTTACTGTGTACAGCAGATCCTCTGGAGTTACAGGGCTGATGAAAATGGTACGGAGACACCGCAGGCAAGCTTCAATAAACTTCAAATCTGGCGACAGCAATCCTATAAATATAGGCAAAACTGTCCATTCAGTCTCATTATCTTTGTTTATTTCGGTACTTTAGGAACATTTACCAACACAGATCCATTAAGGGAGGAGTACCTTGCAGTAAGGCTGGGATAATATGGCAGTCTAGGAGGGATTTGACATTGTTCTCTGTCCCCATGGCAAGGCTGCCCAGGACCACCGCGCATTCTGTTCTCAGCTCTGTGCTCGAGGTCTCTTGTTGGAGTAGATACAGCAACCTGCAAACACATGTATTGTTAGAGCAAAGTTCAGATGGAAGAGAAAATTTAAGTCTAAAAGAAAATAATCTGAATCCTGCTATGTAAAGAGGATGAAATCCTTAACAGAAAGAGAAAGACTGAGCAAAAGAGTAGAGGAACACTTCATTCATAACCTTTTCACACTGTGTGCTCCTACACAGCTTTTACTAGTGTAGAAAAATACCCCACTGCTTTTTCTTAAAAAGGTACTGTCTCAGTACTGACATTCAGGATGAGGGCTTTCAGGATACCAGGGAGATCCCAAATATCAGTTAAAGGAAATGAATCCACAGCTTGAGGTCGATGCCAAAGGGAACCATAACACCTGATCACCGCTCTGGGGATGATTATCTTTCTGGGTCACAACTGCAAAATAAGTCCATCACCGAGCACAAGCATGGGGAGTGCTGAGAGTAATCCGAGTTTTGAACAATGAGAAATGATCACATACTAACAGAAAGAAAGCCCAGGAAAGTTTTATGTGCAGGAAGGCAGCTGAGTTTGGGCTAAACAGTATCACTTCAAGCCTAAAGCATATCTTGCCAAAGGTGTAGTTTCGGTCCCAATCAGTTTGGATTCTTTCTACAGTATCGAGCAGCAAAATACATAATCAGTGGCATGCAAAATCATCACTAAGGAAAAATAGCATTCCTTCAATCCTGGGACCTGTGGGACTGGATGACTTTGCACTACTATTACTTCTTTACAGAGAGATGATTATTTTCTCTGCCTTCTAGATCAGGTAAGGACAGGAAGTAAAACCTTCTTTGGTAATGTACAAATGCACTGAGTGATCCTGGCTAAAATTCATCCTGGAAAAGAAGAAGATATTGAGTTCCTATATGGAAAGCACAATCTCATCTACTGTTCTAACTCCGGTTGACTCCTCTGCTGTATGTGTTGGTAAATATTGATCTAATTGCTAATTTAAAAATGTCAGTAGTTATAACCTTTTTTTCCAATAGCTTTCAAAAACCTAGAGGTCAATTTAGAAATTCAGAACTGCAAGAGTATTTCCTTCCATTTTCACTAGGAAGTCCTGAAAACCTGCTCTGAGATGCATCTTCCCTGTACAAATCAGACCAATGGCCTTCTCTGATTACCAAGGCCTTCAACAAATAACCTGCTCCTTGTATCCAGAAATGTTCAGTCACAGAATCACAGAATCATTAAAGTTGGAAAAGTCCTCTCAGATCATCAAGTCCAACCATTCCCCCAGCACTGCAAGGGCAACCACTGACCCATGTCCCCAAGAGCCACATCCACACAGTTTTTAATAACCTGCAGGGATGGGGACTCCACCACTGCCCCAGGCAGCTCTGCCAGGGCTGGACAAGCCTTTCCAGGTGGAATTTTCCCAATATCCAACCTGAATCCAATTTTCCCAATATCCTTCTCAGCACAACTTGAGGTGTTCCCTCTCCTCCTGTCCCTGTTCCCTGGGAGCAGAGCCTGACACTCCTGGCTGCCCCCTCCTGTCAGGAGCTGTGCAGAGCCAGAAGGTTCCCCCTGAGCCTCCTTTTCTCCAGGATGAGCCCCTTTCCCAGCTCCCTCAGCCACTCCTGGGGCTCCAGCCCCTTCCCCAGCTCCATTCCCTTCTTTGGACATGCTCCAGCCCCTCAGTATCATGTCCTAAAAAGACTTTTTTCCCCAAAAGGATTTTTTAAAAATGCAAAAGCACACTACATTCTGAAGGCTGTTCTCTTCCAAGGGAAGTAATTGCTGTTTTCTTTCCCATTAACACTCCACACGTGGAACAGATGTTACAGCTCTGCTACTGTTAAAGTGCAAAAATGAAACATGCTGACTACAATCTAATGTCTTTCCACATGCTTAAAATAGAAAGCCCTAACTAAACTTTATAATTAGTGAAGATCAAAATTTAAGTTCCCATTTTACATACAATAAGTTTCTGAAATACTAATAATATCCTTTTCTAATCTTTAAAATAAGTTTGAAGTTCAGCTCAGGTGTTCCACAGAGCTAGACATGCATATTGTAATATTTTCTATTTCTGTCTTTAAAAGACAGAACTGACACTAAGTAAAATTGAAAATTAAGTAGTTCCATGACAAACTATAAAATCAGAGAAAGTTTCAAAAGAGGAGAATCCATACAGTCACTAAAGATGAAACTGTTGATTAATTAAGTACTGTCAAACATTAAATACAAAGATCCACATCCTTCCATTGTCCCAGGGAACAACATGTACTGGTTTGTTGTTCCTAGGCTCTAGCATAGACAAATTCAGCAAAGATGTAATGCATTCCTCCCTTATATTAATATCATCAGGATTAAAAGGTAGAAAAATGGTATTTACATGCAAGAGACAGAAGGGAAGATTATAATTTGGATTTTGGAAACTTAAAAATATGATTAAGGTACTTGTTCATAGCTCACATGTTCTAAGAACATGATGTGCCTGCATAACCTGGACCCCTGATCTCCAGCCTTACCCCTTATCAGTCAGCCTTTGGACTTCCAAACCTGCAGATATACTGGAACATGGCTCTGCTAGAGCCACTACAACATACTTTTGTAGAGCCCAAGAATTTCAGGGGAAAACAAAAGCAGAGATACACAGAACAGATAATCTAAAACAGCAAGAAGGTGCTAATGTTCTTGTTGACACTCTTCAGCCTGTGGTCCTGCAGTAAAGCTCCTTACAACAAAGAGGGAATGAAATAAAGCTGACAGGAAGATCTCACAACATCTTTATGACCATTTTCCAAGGTTTTAAAATGCAGTATTTGGACTTTTTTCCAACTCCTATAAGGCTTCTTCGGGTATTTTCCTCTTATGTTTATATAAAATACAACTCCTGCCATTTGTCCCTGCTCTTCTAAGGGCAATACAGTGATTAAGGCCGTTTTCTCAGATGTCAGCAGTGATATCCAGGAAATCATATCCAAATGAGGAAGGACAGCAAATCCATCCAGAGAGACACTTCAGTGGACTCCATGAACGACCATGCCAAGAAAGAGAAAGAAAGTCAGCTGGAGGAATGATGCACACATGGGAAAACCATGGATTATTTTAAAGTAGAAAACTTCCAAGGGAAGCAGCTGCTGAACTAAAGGAAACTACAGTGGCTTAGCAAGGAAAAGACAGGTCAGATTTCCCTTTCCTTTGACAATGACTGACGGGTGTGATGCAGCAGAGTTCCACACCATAACACAGATGAGCATAATTTAGACCTCCCCAATCCAGTCTGAACACCAGCCTCACAGTTAAAAAGAATAAAAATTCCCTCTTTCACACTCCATCCCATTTACAAGTTGTCACAAAAATTTCTCAAGTTCCTAAACCACCCAGGAAAGAGATGAAACTCAGCACTTCCTCAAGCCCCATGAGAAGGCCAGTAGAGAAAGAGCCCAGGGTAACAGTTTGAGTGCTGTGAAACACCTTTAATCAAAGTATGTTAATGAATAAGAGCTTTAGTTGAGTCATGATTATCTGAACATGTATTACCAGTCCCCTTGCAAAGGGGATGAATACTCTATTTGTGGAATTATCATGATTCCTATTAGAACTTAATCTACCTTGGAAGATGTTTGTCTTCCAGTCCATGGCAAGAAGGCCCGAAAGCTCTAGTCTGGGAACCCCCGTGATGAACACAGATGAAGGCACTGCTGAGGTGAGTTATCCCCTGCAGGCTGACAGAACATGGAATAAAAAGTCACTGCATGCACAGAGGGTGACCTCTGAACGTGCTGCAAATCCCAGTGAGAGCTGATCCCAGACTGTGAACAGAATTCATATATTGAAAATAGCTCAAACAAGCTAGGACAAACTTTTTTTAAAAGATCTGTTCTTTTTAGTGCTAAAAAGCACTACTTTTCAGACATAACAGGAAGCAATTACTTTCCACCGAACCTTCCAAAGACAGAACTAAGTATAATTTTAAAAGCACTCAGAATAATTTCTGTACAATAATATCTGAAGTGACAAATTAAATAGCTATAGATTCCTACATATGAAGACCCAAAAATGAGTGATTTTTATGACTGTTAGTCACAGAAGTCTATGCTGAAGTGAGATGCCAGTTTCCCTTCTGCGAGCAATGGTAATTCCAAATCTCCAGAGGCTGGATCCAAGGGACCTGGGCTTACTCTATGCCCTAAAAAGCCCTATAAAGCAAAGGTAACTGCTTCTGAAATATTTCACATGGTGCAAATAGTCAGTTTTTTAAAAGAGCCAAGTTGAACAGTATGCAGCATATAAGTAAGGAAGTTGGCTGTAAAGAAAGTTTTCCCTTAGGAATAAAACAAGGAGTCTCAGCTTACAGCTTTAGTAATTTATCCTAATGCTTAGACATCCTCACCGACATTAATATTCCATGAGCTGTTCTATATACACCACATAACTTGCATTCAGTCTGATTCTTGTTCACATAACTAAATCCAGCTTTGGAGAGTTTCAATATCTACTGAGCTGCAAGAGGTCTGGATTTGAAGCTCCACATTTTCCATGACTACGATCAACTTTTCCTCACCTTCCTCTTTAATGATGTTTCATTTGAAAACAGCCACAGCTCCTCCCCACAGAGCCCCCTTTTACAGCAGGAATGCTTCCTCCAGCACTCCATGGATTCCTGTCCTGGCTCCTACCCTGGTGCTCCCAGCTCCCTCAAGGTGTTCACGCACCCCTTTCTACAGTGACTTGAAGGCTGCTGAGGTGCCTGCAGCACGGCCTCTCCTCTTGCTTACTAGATCAAAACCCTCCACCCCAGTGCATCAGCACCGTCAGATCTCCAGTCTGAGCTGAATTTATTCCAATGTTTCCCCTTAAGACTGTTCCATGACCCACTCAGTAAAATATAAATATGTCCTTTCTTTCCAGCCATTTATACCAGAATATGTGGGATCAACACACAGCCCCTGAAGCCAAATAGAGATAAATGTACACAAACAGCACTCAGAGCTTTTTAACTTCCACAGTGAATTACACTGGTTCAGTTTAAGACTATTTTTGAGACAATAAAAGCCTCTTGCTTCACAAAACATGCGTTAATAGGCATTACATAAAGCAACATCTTCACCTAGTCTTGCTTCAACCATCTTATCACTTTGCTCAAGATTGATGTCTTACTTGTAAGTTCACCGTCACACTGTTCAATCCATTTCCTTTGATAAAACCCATTCAAACTTTAAGTCTTCCAGAAATTCCTGTCTGAACTAGAACACCAGCCAGCCTGTAACCACCATCTGAACAACTACTGTTCATTTAGACTAACCAGTTCTAAAAGGCTTTTGTCTGAGGATGCCAAGCGACCTTAAACCAAAAATCAAGCTGTTTTTACTTCCCATTCACCTGCAGTTTGAAATTCTCCATTGTATACAAAAAGATTACACTATAGTCTCACTGAGTTTGACATCACCATCCAATCATGTGTATCTGCATCTGCACATGAAAGAGGACATCAAGAATACATTTGAGTAATTTTGTACAGATTTGACTCTTCCAGCTCCTTAAGAACAAGTAATACAAGGTATCATAAAGCTACCTTCTACATGATGTTTTTAAACTTGAAACTTAAAATTCTAATAAAAATACACAATAGAAAAGGTGGCATTAGAAGTACATCTTGTTTTAACAACCTTCTTTTTGCTATCAGAACAGGCATTTCAGAGATATGGGGTTGCACAGCTTTTAAATAACAGCTTTCATGCAATTCTGCTGCCGGCAATTATCTCCCTTGACTCACCTGTACTCCACAGCTGGGTTAGAAAAATACCTTGTTCCAGTTATACATATCACCCTCGTGCAGAAGGTTATTCCTCTTTAAGAGATGTCTAATTATGCAATCAGGTCCTGACTCCTGACTTGATTTGAAGGAAAGCAAAAGGCCACTACAGGAGGCCTGTGAGAGGCCCTGCTCCCCACCTCTTTCACCATCTTAGAGCAAAGCAAGCCTTGAAAGACACCAGCACGGCAGGGGAAGCTCCTTCCCCTCAGACAGCAAACAGCGGCACAGATTCCCACCCTGAGGAGTGCATAACAGAAAATCCCAATGCAAACTGCACAAAGAGCAGAACAAGGCAGCAGGAAACAATTGTGTCCTGGCCTCGTAAGGACATCCAAGAAGTCTGGACTAAACACTCCCTAATGTGCATGACAGACCTCACAGTGCTGTGTCCAAGTGCATGGAGTTCCTGGAAGCAAGCTGGGAACATGCCAGGGATGATGAAGGTCCCAGAAGATGTGCAGACCTGGTAACAGCACATTTATTAGCACCTCCAGCAGCGGCCAGGCCTCAGCTCCTGCAGGCACCAGGGCAATCAGTGGGGCACAGAGGAGCGCAGGAGCCATGAGGAGCTCTGACACATCCTCAGGTCACTGGCCTGGCTCCAAGGCAGGATCAGATATTGAATCATTTGAAGGGACCGTCCTGGTTATTTCCCAGCTCCCACTGTGGAGATCCATGGCACTGGCATGCCAGCAGCCCCTCAGCACTTCAAGGCACAGTTCTGCACTGCTGTGGGGCAAGTCCTGCTCTCCCCATTCTCCGCTCCTCTGTCTTGTTTTTAACTCCACAGAACAAGCCCCGCTTTTTGTGAGAGTTAGTTTTGTGTGATTATTGAGCTGAGGGAGATCTCTGTGCAGTCAAACACAACACGAGAAGTGGAGGTAGGATATGGTCAAGAAGCACAGAGGGTGGTTCTGTGAGAAGAGCTGTTACACCAACTTCACTTTTCACCTCACCTTTACCTGCACTGCCAGGGGCAGAGCCACCTAAAGCATTTTCATTCTCATCTTTTTTACCAGGTTACACAGTTATCAAAGCAGCAATCTTTTATTCTTTCTGCAAACTCTAAAAGAACACTCCCTGAAGGAATGTGATTATGCTTAACAATAAATCGAAACATAAAATTTCATGTTGGTGTCTTCGCAGCCCTAGAAACAGTTTAAAACCCTAATAAATTCTTACTAGTTTTCACTTCCATAGACAGCCTCACAGTGTGCTGTGCAGAACTCAAAATTCAGATGATGGAATGGAAAAGAATCCTTCAGCTGTTCTACATTGCCTTTAAAATGTGCTCTAAAAAATTTAAAAAATTAAAAATCAAACAGAATCACTAATAAATTACAAGGAAAAGTTAAAATTAACTATACAAAACACTTTGAGGTGCACCTACCTAGAGAAAGCTTTGGGAAGAAATACACTACCACCTTACCACTCCAAATAATTGACTGTGTGATAGGGGATCAATCAGCCGGAAGTTTGAAAATCACTTCCAGTAAGTGACGAGAATGATTTAGTGGTTTTGTTAAAGGCCCTGGGTGGTTGGGATTAAGATCCAGTTTAAAAATTGTATTCCTTTTGGAGTAACGGAATAACTGAAGCTCTTAATGAAGTCGATTAGACTTTAAATATTGAATTCTCAGCAATAATTAGATCAGCCATAACTTGATTCAGGTAAGGTTTTTCTCAAAATCACACAGATCAGAGCTTCAACAGGTAACCACGACAAACTGAAAGACAGAGCTGTGCTCTGATGACTGGAATTTAACATTGCCTTCCCCACACTCTGCCATCCCTCACACGAAGGAAGGAAGGATGTTATCCCAGGATTGAAAGAATCCATTGGTGTCTGGATGGCAAACCAGCAATGCTGCATCTCTCTGGGTGCCAAAAGCTGCTCCACAGACCTGATTCATCAGGAACTTCCTCAAGTTCCTTTCACTGAAGGGTTTTCTTTTTCAATTCCACCTCTGGGAGCCATTTACAGTTCAGAGCATTGGGAGCCAGCAGCAATACAGACTAACTGCTACTGGTTGAACAGTGCTTAGTTAGTTCAGAAGCCCTGTCAAGATGACTTAGAATAGAACAATTTACATTTGAACTGAGGATTCAATCATTTCCCTGAGATTTATGCTGTAAGAGGAACTGACAGAATGCATTAAATATTGAACTTGGACTCTGAAGAGGTGTCTGACATGGTGACAGACACAAAAGCTGCAGTATTTGTTCTTATAAAACTGCTGAGTAAAGAAGCGTATCAACAATTACTGTGGACTTCTTGGTCTCTGCTAACACTAATGTGGGGCAGAAGGAAAAAAAAGCTGAAGGACAGTACAAGTAGAAAACCATTTTTGGTAATGCTGATTTGGCTTTAAGTTGGTCTGCCACTGAAAAGACTTGGCCTTAAAACAACTTTTCCCCTCTAAACTTTAAAAATTCTATTTTCTGGGACTGCTACTAAAAAGCAAGAATTTCAAAAAGTAACATTGCTGCAGTCCTGACAGGGGCCCAAGGCTAGCATTCCACGAGAATGGAAATTCTATGATTCTAGGAAGAGATATAGAATATCACTTCTTAGGAAACAAAATCCACACACAGGCTGGCTATTTCCAGTCTGAACATCGAGGGCCATGTGTGTGCACACATTTGTACAGCTTTAACACCTCCTAGTTTTAGATTCCAGACATGGCAGTTCTGCAAGCTTTCTTCAATTAAGTTTGTTTTTCCTAGCACCCTCTTCAGCACAAGCAGTCCAGAGGTGACTACAGTGCAGACTAAACTTTAAACAGCCCCAAAAATTTTTCATGTAAAGTACTGATACATGTCCCTTTCCAAAGATGACACCACTGAACAGCCAGCTCAGACTCGGGAGGCCACTGGCCCAGAAACAACAGGGATCCACCATTCTTCCACAGCAATTGCTTCCTTTGTATGGAGATCTTCAAAGGACTTTGCATTTCTTTGCAATATTTTAAAATAATAGGGCTATTTCATACATTCCAGTGGCATTTGGCCCAATTTCCAACAAAAGATACTTCTTAGACTTGTTCCTAAACCCCATATGAGTCTGTTCTAATATCTGAACATACTGTTTTCTTTTCCACTAAGTGACAGGTCTGAAGGGGTTCTTGGGTCTAAAGGGTATTTTCTGAACACTTGATGGAGTAATAGTTGGGGAAGAACAGAGAAGCAAGAAATGAGTAAACAACAAGCTGAACCATAGGACAAAGCAGCAGCAGAACTTTAATCCCCATTAGAGAAGAGAATCAACTTCCCTTTGAAGGCTGCAACTGAACTCTGTGAAAAGAAAACTTCTCTTAAAGACTTAAACTGAAGAACGCCAGGTTGGTTATTCCTCTCCCCTGTGAGGGAGAGGCTTGCCTTTGCAGATTGGAATTCCACACGTCCCTGTACTCCAACAGCACATCAAAAGAGGCAATGGATCCCCACCCCCTTGACAGAGAACAACCAAAGGAATTCTCTAATCCAAACAGTCTATAATCTAGTTAAGTCAGTCTGCAACACCTTGAGGAAATTGTAAAGCAATTCAGAAGCCTTCGGAAAGGCACTTGCGGGTAGATGATATCAGGTTATAGCCAGGGAGAACCATCTTTTGTCACAATAACCCAATGTACTTCAGCTACTCCTCCAGTCTGAAGAGCCTTGACATCAGATTTCCTGTCATTTGAGAATAACTTGTCCTGAAGAGAGGACAAGTGTGATAGTTCGCCTTTTAAGATTTCCCAGGTCCAGTCATTTATCTGCAGTTGTAGATTGTATAATTTACCTGGGCAGCCAGAGGGCATTAACAACAATGAAGAATAAAAGCACTTTTGAATTTTCATTACTGGGCACAGAACAAGCTGCAGTAGAAAGCAGGATAACTGAGGGAACAGAAGTCCTACAAAACCTAGGAACAGGCAGATTCTAGATTTGGAAGGTGAAGATCTGTAGCTTTTAAAATGGAAACCACAAGAATCAGCAGGACTTGCAAAAACCCCTTAGGGCCTGTTGCTGATAGAAATTCCTTAAATTTTACATCATCTTCAACAAATGTCCACTTTCATCTTTTCATCTCCTGTGAAGTCTTCTCTTCACCTGTTTGTATCTGGTCAAAAGGGAAGATAATCCAGCAGGTTTTGTACAGGGGATGGCCCCACTGCTAATCCCTAGAGAACTTCTAGGGCTGGCCTTGGCACAAAGTCTGTCAGTGAGAAGATATTCTCTGCAAATTAAAGCATTTTTGACAAGGCAGCAGCAGCTCTCAGGCAGGATAGCTTGGGACCCGGTTGCCATTTAAGCAAAAAGATACAGTTGGGTGCCACACTGCCAGCACAAGGACTGCAGTGCTCAAGGTTTTCATTCTCCATTGCTGCAAACTGAGGCTGAAAGAAAGCTGGAGGAGAAGAGGGGTGAAAAGAAAGCTGTCCAGGAGCTAAAGTTACCTGTTCAATTTTACTAGTGGAATCAGGGTCCAGAAAAGGTTAACATCAGCTGAAGCAGCAAGGCACAATAAAGTATGATCAATGGCTTTTAATCCTCTGAAGCAAGTGGAGCAGACAAGCAAATTATCTCAGATGTTTTTCAACATTTTAAATTAAATCTTTAACATAACCTTACACATTGTCATTTATGAACTCACCAGGCAATTGGCTGAAGAACAGGATTAAGATACGACCACTTTCATCCATCATTAATATCAATGTCAAAAAACAGATTTTATTCCTGAGCTGATAAAGTTCAATAAATACACCAAGACTACTTTAGAGAATTCTATGGAATTCTAAATTAAAAGCATTACTCAACAGCCTGTTCTGTAATACATGAGTTTAACAGATATTTCAAGTCTCTCTCGGTTACATTAAAGAAAATATTCAGTCAACTACAATCAAAGTTAAAACAAAAAAGTGCCTATGATCCAAGGATCATTATTCCAGACCTGTTGTGAATCAGTGAAAAGGAGAGTAGCAAAGGACATACCTTGGAACTGCTCCCAAAACAATCAAGTTGGCTTTTTGTTTGTTGTTTCCAATTACAGCATTTTTCATATCTCTGTAAATCCAGAAAGAAAAACAAACCCTGGTAAATTATGCTGAGGTACTGAGGGCTTATCTATAGAATTTACTATTTCCACGAGGCTTATCAAGCAGTTTTCCACATGTCCATGCTGCAGCTAAAGACTGGGCAGTGCTTCAGGGCACAGTTTCCTCAGCCCACAGGAAAATACCCCAGAGCTCTGGGATTCCACTACATCCCAGCTCCTGCAAGAAGCAAAAGCCCCAACTATCTCACATGCACACCAGACACAAAGTCTTATTATTGAGCAAAACTAGATATACTGGTTCTTTGTGCCCATATAGTCACTAGACTTCTAAAACGATTTAAAAACCCCACTCTTGGTTGGGAAGTCAAATGCTGGTAATTTAAAGTATTAACTGAATGCTCTACTGGGTGCATGAAAAGGCAAGTTAAGAAAAAGGAATAAGGAACTATCACCAGTCTCCAGAGACCTGGCTTTCACTCTCCTCTTTACCCCAGGCATCCTTTCATGTATTTCAGCAGGATACCTAAACATCTGTATGTCAAGGTCTCAGGAATAAAGTGGAAACCAAAGCATTTTCCTGCCTGAGAGTCATTGCAAGGTTACACACATTACAGGCATTCATACAGTGGTACAGGAACATGGGAAGCTTTTTGGAAAGTGGACACTGGCTGTGCACAATAAGAATTCCTATGAAAACCTGTGGTTTGCAACCTTGTTCAGAAAATTGCTACTGCATCTTAAAAACCATCACCTCCTGCTCATTTTTTTCTCTTCATGTGAACATATTAAGCGTACATTAACATCCAGAGAATCTGAAAGCAAGCTTGCAACTTAGAACTGGTTTCAGAAAATCAGGATGAAGCATTTCTAGGAAGCTTTCTAGTTGTTGGGGTCTTTAAGAGCAGAAAAAAAAGAGAGATCAACTCCAGGTAATTCTTTATCAACAAAAAACTAAAACTAGATTGATTATAGTGTTAGTAGCAAAACTGCTAAGTTAATCACTATGCATATAATTTATTCAAATAATTTGGGAGCATAAATGGTTGCTTCAAGTGAGCACATTTCCTTGCCTCTGTATCACTCTCTCAGCTACTATCTGAAAATTTTAAGAAATGTAGAGCAAGCCTGTCTTGTAAGATCCGCCCCGGCCAGCAGGAATACTACACAGTCCTTTAGTGTCCACTGAACAAGCACATTCCAATGCACCAAGCAGCTGTCCCAAGTGCCCCAAGTTTAACAACTCCCTCCATCAGAGTTGTAAAAAACTTCTTAGCCAAGATGGGCAACACCTTACTGGCACAAACAGCTTTATAAAGCTCAATTAACACAACGTAATTGCCTGCTCTCCCTGAATTTCTGCATGTGCCCTCCAATGCATACACAAGAGTGCTCGAGGAATTCTAAGCTAGCTCCAAGGCTGGCTGTGATCTTGGAGCTCCAGCACAGGAGCAGCACTAGAAGCAGCTGAGCTGCAGTTCTGGGCACACCTGGATCCCGCAAAGTCAGGAACACCCTGCTAAGGAGCCATCACTGAACAGCAACTGCCAGCCCAGCACAGCTCCACACAGCTCAGCATCAGTGGGAAATGCTGCACCTTCCTGTTGTGTCTCCCTAAGGTGGGTAACTTCATACCACACGGCCGGAGGTAGAGGAGAAAGAACAAGGACAGAAGACAGGCTAAGCTGGAAAACCCCAAAAATTTCAGCAATGGACTTAATCAGAAACACTACTTCAGTGGTTTCTATGCTGAACACTTCACATGAAAGGTCATTTTTAAAAGTTTGTCAAACACAGGAGTCAGTCCAAAACAGTGGCAGAAGCAACAGTCAGATGTCTCAAAGGAATAATGAAAACTGCACCAACAGATGTGTTAAGTTGAGGTACTAAGTGCTCAACCCACTCCAGGACTTCTGAAGAGGCTGTCTCTCCCTGCTACCCTAAGGCACCAGAGCCATGGAAAAGCTGCACCGTATCTCAGGCAGCTAAACAGGAGGTACTAACCAAGCACTCCGAAAATTAACAAACAGATTTTGGTGACATTATAATGCTCTGCTCGGGTGATTTTACACTGTATTTTGTGTTAAAAAAACCAAACAAAACGAAAAACAACACTACCCAACTTCTGTGACTCCTGCCCCAATCCCATATAACCTTATAACCATTTAATACGTACTGCCTATTAGAATTTGATTTAGAGACCCTTTCACAAGTGGCAGGAGCATGACCAAGTTCTGTAACACTCAAGTGGAGAGGGTTAGTGAGGGCACAATCCTGATCTGTAAATGATTCAGAAGAATTTCTCCATCCCACATTCAAAAAGTTCCTCAGAAAAGTTACGTCAGATAGGTAAGAAATATCGCAAGCTTGAAATTTCTGACAAACCCAACACATGTACATTTGACCAATATCAACTTGCAAGCAAGTCAAATACCTTCATATTGGTAAGGTACCAAAAGCTGCCAGAGACAGGACTCAAAGGTCCCCATGTCTGTGTGCATTATGGCACTCCCACATTCCCTGCCACACTTTTCTCTTCCAAGCTGCCACCTACAAAAGTGACTCTATTCTATACACAGGAAGCATGGGATATGGAAAGCAAGAACACCCTTAAAATGCCATACTCCAGTGTTAAACAGGAGTAGACTTTTTTTGTATACTATGAAAAATAATTATGTAATTACATACAATATTTTATAGAGATTTCCCTGATCAGGAAGCTAATTCCCCAAGAAGCAGGGAACTAACAACAGCTGTCCTAGACTACCAGGTCCTTGGTGAATCATGAACCTTGGAAAAACTAAGGGCAACTCCCTTGTTTGAGAACATCACCTCCAACGAGTTCAAGCTTGACTGCTTTCAGATCCAAGACATCATGAGATTCATCCAAGGAAAAAAAGCAGCAAAGATCACTATCTTGTACATGAGGTAACAAAGAAACCTCAGAAATTATGAGTCCAAAACTAACACCCACTCCATTTCCAAATGTCAGGCACCCTTCTCCCATTTCCTCTGTGTAAAGGAGTCCTTGGCATGAGGAAGGGAACAGCAGCAACAATGCAGTTACAGGGGGACGAGAACTTCGGAAGAACCACTCGTCTGTGGTGACTGCAGGCCTAACTTGTGACAGGACCATGATCCAGAGGGAGATCCAGGCTTTCCAGTTCCCAGCTCCAAGCTCCCCAGTAGCTTACGAGCCTGCTGCCAGGCACCAGCACAGGCAGAGCAGCCTCAGGAAATCACAGAGCAGGCACCTGCACCCAGAACATGCCAGAACTACTGAGTGTCTCAGCTCAGAACAGCAACTCTGTGGAGAACCAAAAGACAAACCTGAAGCTCCATAGAACAGAGCCCCTAAGATGCCTTTGAGGTTGGTTGGGTCTTTATTTTTCTTTTATATCCTGCATATTAAATCTTATCGTTTAGATTCAAACGAAATTCCAGGTAATTTAACAAAATAACCTGAATTACAATGAATTTAATGCATAGATTTAAAATCTGATATTTATGCTGACATTTACTGTAGTGCAGTAAAGTAATTTACATGAAAAAAACCTGCAAGGAGGAATAACGCAGGCTGCCAACAATAAAATACTGCAAAGAGATCCTAGCTAAGTGCTTGGGAATATTGCTTCCTGAAGTGCTAAACCAGCTTTTTCCATCTCTTATTGCTTCTTAAAGAAATAAAAATATCGTTTCATCAGTTCAACCCTGTGACCATTCAGCTTTAAGCTATGAAACAACCTAGAGACTGTAAAAGCAGCAAGACTGTTTTTCTTCCTACAAACTTGAGAAAAGCAGAAAAAATTATCGGGTAATGTTTATCAGCTCTAACAATGTTTTGGAACATTGCAACCCCAAAGCAATCAGTTCAATTAATTAGTAATAAATAAAGTGCAATGTATGCTAGTGTATTAACAGAGCATGAGTGTTTAAAATACTGTAGGAGTGCATTAAACTAAAGAAAAATCTAATTTCCATCTAAATGCAGCTTGACAAGAATTACAAGAGTAACTAATCTGCCAACTGTGTATGAAGTCCTGGTTTTACTCTGATGTTTAATGCGTAAATGTTTAAAAGCACCAGATAGAGCCACATCAAATAAGCAAGAAGTGATATTAAATATAACAGTTTGTCAGCAAAATATGGTCTTTCAGTTTTAGCGACTCCTATCCAATAAAAAATATTGGTTAAAATTTATAATAAAAGTACCAATAAAAGTATTATTAAATGTCCGTGTCCTGAAAAAATTAGTACTCAAGTCTGTCAATGAAAATTACTATTGCAGAAGGAAGCTGAGGCACTGACCTTCATCCTACTCAGAAATTATTGAAGTTCAACATCTTCATGAAGTCAATTCTAAGTTTGGGGCTCCTTCCACAGAACAAAACCCCAATGAAACAGAAGAGTGAGCTCAGGTCCCAGCTAAGAAAGAATGGACTTTCACAGCATCCCCAGTGATCCCCCATATTTGCACCTCCCCTGCAAAAGAGATCATGAGAAAGCAGCATGGATACAAGGACACCCACAGGATGATTTGGTTCTACCTCCATTTTTAAATACAGTAAATCAGGCACAAGTAGAACAAATTATAAAATTCTGTTAGGAAGCCCTGGAGCTTTCCTATGCCACCTTCCAACAAAGCAATACAAAAGATCTTGAAATGAGCCAGAGTGACTTGAGGAAGCAGCCACAGGAACTCCACAGAAGGGGAGGAAATAAACAGCCTGCATGACATTTCCTCATCCTATGGCTTTTGAAAACAGCAGGGCGCCATATCTCAGGGGTTCCTAGACTGAGAAGGGTATTAGACATGAGCTCAACAATCACACAAGAAAAAGTAGCCCTGGGCACCTCCAGCATTCACTTTTAGTATGAAATAGTTCCAAGATATTCCAAGCCAGTTATGCAGACAGAGGAGGCTCCCAACACAAAGCACTGTCAGAGCTGGAGATTTATCTACCAGAGGCTGCCCAAAGTCACCAACAATAGAGTGATGCAAAGAAGCATTCTCAAAGGTTTCAAAAACTCAAAACGCAATCTTCTAAAAGCTGAGGTAGTGGCAGCTGATACAGTGACACAGCTCAAACAAAAACCATCTGCCCCCAACTCCAGAAGAGTTTCTAAGTTTCATGATCATATTAGCCAACGGCACCTGGACTGGCTGGACTCCAGTCAGATGTTCACTGTGGAGGAGCTAAGTTTGGACAATTATGTTTTTCATAACTTTCACCTCCTCTTCCTTCTCTCTCTCCTCCACTCTCCCATTTTTATGGACAGATGCAAAACAGTATCAGGAATTAATGACCAGTTTTGCATGTTAAAACATGTCCATCACTATCGTCACAGAATTAATTTCTAAGAGGGACACTACTATGGCTTGAAACTGTTTTCTACTCCTTCAGTAAGTAGTGTTTGTACTAACATGATTCCTGATCCAACCAAGTGAATAAAATGTTACAAACTTCTGCCAACTCAAGCAAACCACAGAAGTCCTAAATCAGCTTATTTTTAAGGTTAATCATCAAGCTGGGAAGCAAAGTTTCAAGATTCCTAATCCCATTCAAAACCTATCAGTCGATGCAACAAAAAAGATAATTTTAAAGGTAGGAACAAAGTAACACATTAAGACAGTGTTACTCAACTCCTTTGAATTATAACACTTCAAAACTGTGACACAATTAACATACATCACAAACTAAACAAACTCAACGTTTAAACAAAAGCCCCTCAACCATGCTTGTTCTCAATCTTAATTTTGTTGTTTCAGTGCATAAAATCAAAATGCTGAAGAAAAATAGCACCTGCCTATAATTACAGCACTGCAGAACAGTAGAATTTAACATACATAATGCTAAAAGTGATCATTTAATCCAACTCCTCCATATCACAATGCCACAGAAGATGCTTGAACTCCTATCTCAAGTATCCTCTCTGGAGAGGCAACTTACCGTGTCGTAAGTTTTCCTGCCAAGGAAAGTCTACCAAACAGAAAGGGTGGTATTTCAGTGACCCATACCTGTAGTTAGAGATATTGATAGCTTAGTCCTACCCTGAATTTGTCCCATTTTCCAGTGCTCCTCTCACTGAGTGTGACAAATTGCAGAAACCCTTCATATCAAACCTTCCATGTAGGAGTTCACATCAGACCATTCACAAGCCGCCCTTCTGATCAAGCTTATCAACTTCAGCTCTCCATGTCTTTGGCTGCAGCTCCAACTCAACTTCCTTTACATTCTCTACATGCACTGACAAAAGGGAGATGCTGCTTTTCCCATCTCTCCCAAGCATGTTTTATTGCCTCATCCTTTGCACTGAGTCCAGAAATTCTGCTACAAGTTGCATGAAATCACTAATCAACAGCCAATTTGCCTCCCTCAGCCTTAAAAACAATGTAACTCAAAACTTAACGTGCTTGAAGTTAGTGGAGGATGGGAGTTTAGCTAACTTTCATTATGTAACCTTTATAAAGTAAAAACAAAACCACAGGAACAGCAGCTAGAGAGAGCTCTGTATTATCAGCATTTCAATCCCAGCATCAATCTCTGCTATTTAACCACACCAGGCCCTAACAGTAAAGAATTATTCCAAAAGAGGTGTGGGCAAAACAGCTGCAGCTCAGCAGAACTCTCAGAAATCCTCACTCAGAAAATCCCTGCTCTGTGACGCCCAATCAGCAAAACACTTCTTTCACAACTGTCCCGAAACAGCCAAACCACGTGAAAAGAGTGGCTCCATCACTGTTGCTTCAGATGAAAGACCCAAACCATCAAATACAAGTCATTGTGGTACTTTTTATTTTTTTAATGTCTCGATCTCCCCTTAAGGGTATTTCACTTCCCAGGATGAAGGACTGCCTTTGGCATTTCGCAGTGCATCCCACAGCTTAAGCAAAAATGAAATGAAACTTCATTAAATCAAGAAGTATCTGTAACACTGCATATTTACTGCACTATTCTTCATTCACTGTCCCTTTATTTAAAGTTACTTTTGTCCACTGTCCCATTTTAAGCCCACCACTCTTTATCTACAGAATGTTGCCCACCACAAATGATCCACATGGAGAAGTTTTAAGTTTCATTCAGGACTAGAAAATACTTTAAAATGGCCTTGCAGGACATGTTTGGCTGTTCTAGATGTGAGCTTTGTTTGACACTGTCCACAGCACCTTAGGCCAGCAACCACTGAAGGCTCACCAAACCCTACTAATTTAACATAGTTAATACCCATTAGATAATAATAATCTGAAGTCCTTCTGACATGAAGCAGAACTTCTGACTTTTAGCTCCAAATAGCTATCAGAGCTAACATGATGTACTGGCCTAGTCGCGTCTAAATTCTCTTTTTCAAATGGGTGTTACTAAGATCTCATTATAACAGAAATCCCATAATACCTATATCCAAAAACTCTCTCATTCTGGACTTTCTGGACATTTCAGATAATGCCTGATTGAAGTATGTTTTAGCAAGTAATTCTATGAGCTAGCCTTCCTGCTGCAATCCCCAAAGAAAAGCATCTCAGCAATTGACATTATCAGTTCAGCACCAGCAACACAGCATACATACTAAAGTCAGCTGAATCATCTGGTAGACAAATTAATTGGTAAACAGAGTTCTGTCCCTTGCATGTTACTGGAAATGCCAACCCTTTATGGGGTATTAGCATAAAAGTTCCATATTGCAAATGGAAAATGAGCCTCTTTTGGAAAGTAACTAAATTCAACTTTCTTTAACGCTGAGCCCCATCAGGGCAAACTGGTAGCTTGGAACCAAAAATTCCAATGCCAAATATGAAGAATCACAAATTCAGTAGCATTGCTGGCTCTGTGGCAGACATACCTCAGGCCCAACCTCCAAGTTCAGTCTTGACAAAACCCCACACACCCCCAAAAGGCAGAACTGTATCTTCCTCAGCTGCCTGCTGCTTGTGCCTTCCTTTGCAGGCAGCCACTGCCTTTGTGTAACAGATTAATAAGGGGAAGGTAAACTCTGAATGGCCATGTAGTGTTCAGCTGTGCTCAGCTTGACGTCTGTCACCAAGTCCCACACCAGGACTCCTGTGACCAGTGCTCGCCCCATTCTCTTCAGCTCCATCAGCCTGTCTGACAGAGGCTGTTTTTCCTCCCTTACCTGACTTGGAGCCTGAAATCATCACAGCGACAGTATCACCATGCTGAGGGTGGTATCAGTTGAGGGGTTTTGGAGAAAAGTGGCTTCACAGCCATCTGAGAGGCAGCAGTGAAACAGAGTCAATAACCACAATGCTCTCACAGGCTCAGAACAGTAACTGCAAGGCTTGAAATAATAAATATCCCTGAAGATTGCTGCCAAGTGTCATAGGTACACCTGAAGTTTAGCCCACCTCTAAATATCAGACCAGGAGTTACAATATATAACAGCTTACTTGAAAAAAAAAAGCTATTCTGCATATGCACCTTTTGCTGCATTATAAAGAAAGTTGCTAAGTGAGAGTACCTTTTCTCTGTGACAGGAACACACTTGCACTGAAGTGCATTTCCCTCTCTTCCCTCTGTCTACACCATCCTTCCACCCGACTACAAAACCCACTACACTGAAAGCCCCTCTTCACAGAGCACTACTTAATTCTCAGATGTTTAAGCTTTTCAGTTTCTCTCCCTCTGAAAAGCCTTCTGCACAGCTCCCCTCTTGAAAGGGAAAAACCAAGAAATGGAGCAGTGCTCCCAGCACCACCTAAAACTGCTCCAATTTCTGTCAGATCCTGCAGTTTCTCAGTTCCAAGCTGCAAAGTGCCCATCCTGCAGTTCACAAAGCACCAAGAGACTCAGGAGCCTCTTCCTTCAACACTTGAATGACTCTGCAGAAAAACAATGCTTCAAAAAATTACATCACTTGTTGTTAGCCCCTAACACCTCCAAGTTTCATGCAGGATATGCATTTACTACGTGTACTGTCTAGGAGACAAGAGAATTGACTAAAAATGTACAGGGTCAAAGTTAACAGGAACAACCCTCTAAGGACTGCTCTGTTTCCACAGGACCAAGGGAATATGCACAAAACCAAAACAGCTCCTGCAGAAAACTGAGGTTCAACTGAGACTGAAAATAGGATGCAGCTGTTTGGAATGAAAAATGTGGAAACAAGTGCTGTTCATTACTTAGTGTTACAGAAGGTTTGTTTAACAGACAAAAAGAACAAGAAGCAGAAGTACCCTCTTTACAACTCTCTGAAGGGGGTACCTGTTGCTCCATTAGAACTGAGATGGGAATTTCCTCTCTTCCCACTCCATGAAGTTGCCTCTCATATTTCACAGAGCTCTTGTTGCGGGCATGTGTGAACACGGCACTGATGCTCACTCCTACTGCCATGGCTGAGAACACAGCACACTATTACACAGCCATTTAAACATGTGCCTGGAACATTTATTTCAGATCCAAAATACAAAAATCAAAAAAGTTGGATGTAAAATACACACTGTGTGAGGATCACATGCCATTTCTATAGGATGTTCCTTTCATTGTGCTGAGAAATAAAACGCTCACACGAGGTTGGAAAATGCTTATCCACTAATTCCTACTGGCCATAAAGGACAAGAACGGCAGTAGCACAGGAATTCTCAGTGCACCACCAAGATGATAATTCACAAATCTTAATGGATTTGGACACCTTCTGACTGCTGAGGAACAGCCTGATGAGAAATAGTTGGGACCTTGAGTAAGCCAGACTTGTCAGAAAAGATGCTCCTTTCAAACCCAGCCTTGAGGTGGGATTACATAGCTCTCCATAAAATGATAGACGTCACTTTGAAGGCAGCAGGCTAAATGTACACATGATAAAATGTCTCTCAAAGAAGCCCCCAACCAGAAAATAAATTAGAAGATAAAAACAACTACCAGTCTTGCATCTGACCAATGTGGTCCTGAGCTCAACAGCAGGTGAAAAGCAAATGACAGTCTAAGGATCACAACCGAGAAATGCTTTTAAATAAATAAATAAATACTGCCACCCTGCACAGCACATGATGATGTTGCAGCAACCATCTTGGGACAAATGAAGCTCTCATAAAAACACAGAAATTTACAGAGCCACTTCTGTTCTGTTCCTCTGCCAATACCAGCAAAACATTGAAGAGAGCCTCAGAGACCACAGCATTTAATGCCCTGCAGTATCTGTGTGAGGCAGTGCATGCACTGCCAACACGAGCTGCACACCTGACATCAGTGCTGACCTTGCAGAATGCTCTCAGAGCACGGTGGAGAGAACCTGAGCTCTAAAACAGCAGGAGGAAAGGGTCACAGGAGCACCTAAGCAGACACAGAGCAAACCTGTTAACTCCTCTCAGGCATAAGCATGGCCACAATGTAGAGGTCATGTTTGCAGAAGGAACTACTACATTAACCTTGCTCATCTACAAAGACAGTAAGTAACAGGTAAATACACACACTGCCATACAGATGTGGGTATGGAGATGGGCCTTGAACTTTAGTTCACTACCAGGTATAGTAAAAAAGGCAGTAGTCATCTCAATTTTTCAAATCCTGAACAGAAATTCAGGATTTACTGGCAGGTACTCACAGTTCTCCCCTTCCTACCCACTATCAATACCCAGATGAACAGGACAGAAATTATGTGAACAGAAGTTCTGCAGGAAATTTGGCATTTTGAAGTAAGATCAGTAGACCCATGTGCAGCAGTACCAGACAACAGGAAAATGGTTTCTGTTTTGCCAACAGGAGGAAAAGTAAAATGTTCCTGACCAGGTAAAGCTTCATTGTCTGGACAAGGAAGCCTCTAAACATCACCTCTCTTAAAATTCATGGGAAAGAAAGGAAAAGAAGAGATTTTGATCATTTAAAAGCTTTCAGAATATGTAATTAAAGCTTTCTCAAGTTACAAGATGAAAACTGGACTGGCATGATTTTCAAGTTCAAGAAGCATTTAGGTACATTTTACCTTTATCAAAGCTCATTCAAAAGTTGGGTTTCATTAAAATTACAAGGATGCAATTATAAAAAGCCCCAAGCTCAAGTTATTAATTCAAGCATATGAAAAAGAGGACTATTGTAAATGAAGACAATCTGCAGAAACAAAGCCTATTACAACAGCCCATTTTCTGATCCTTGATATTCATACAGTTCCATCAATCAAAATAAAAATCTAGGTCATCAGTATTTCCAGCCAGGATGCAGGGAAAAACCAGCACATCTTAGGAAACAAAGATTTTCTGCAAAGGATGCAGCATAGCTGTTAAAGCTTCTGACAGGCACTTCTGGAAAAACTTTAATCCTTTCCTACTCCACCCCAAATACCAGTTCATTCCAATTTCAATACCTATGTACATACCCTGAAAGCAAAGGAAGAAGGGCAAAGCAGTATTTTTCTGCCCAAAAAGAATCTTGGACTGACAGAAATTTTTAATATATACACTACCCTAAATTCTATCTTTTATATACATTTTAACGTTCTTTTATATTCTTATTCTAACTTTTATATCCATTTTTCTAAATAAGACTGCTGCACACCCACCCACAAATATTCCCAAAACAACACATCTGCCACATAGGACTGGCTCAGAGTCAGCAAAGATACTCTAACAATTAAGATTTCAGCCAGAGCATCACAAACACAGTTTTACCATCCAAATCTGCCCTGTGAGAGATATTGTGAAATAAATTGGTATTTTCTTGTCTTTAAACACAAGAAAAGGATCTCAGCATAGAATCCACTGACACCCACGGACGAGATGAAGAATTTCAGATGTTATCCAAGACAAAGATGCTGCCTAAAACTCCTGTTTCTGCGAGATCAGTTATACTTCAAAAGATGAATAGCATATCAAAAGATAGGGAAGCGATTACCAAGGGTTGTGGGCTCCAGTCCTTTGAAAAGGACGGAGAGCAGGGATCGAGTGCCAGCCATGACTCAGAGCATCTGCCAGGGAGAAAAGAGGGGCTCAGTCACCCCACTGGGACACTGGATGGGACACGTCCTTCCCCAGGACCACCCCACCACCCTTATGAGGAGGGGGACTATGAAGGCCCAAGGGCTGAAAGCAAAACCAGCCTCCCCTACAGCAGAGTTAAGAACCTGTACATAGTTACAGTGAGGTATCAGAAGTTCTTATACAGGTAAGGGAGTATCTCCACCAAGAAAGCTTCCAGTACAGTTTTACATATATTGGGCTCTTCATGTATCTTAAAGGGACACTGACATGTTGCCCCTGGATACCTGGAATAACTGTTTTCATCTGCTACTGGGAAACACCTCAGGTCATGCTAAGCAACACATTCGACAGTCTTGGCTTTTTGATGCACTTGTTCCTCTGACTTCTCCTGGTGTTTTACTCCACAGTCACAGCAAGAAAGCTACTGGTAAGCCCAAAAAGGTCTTGGTTCACCACCAAACTCAGTCCTGGGCAAGGTCTCATTTGCCACTTTGCTGGAAAAGTGATTCTAGTGGAAAGCTCATGGCTCAAGGACAGCAAGGGAACAACCAGAGCTTTGCAGTAGTTTCACTCCTGCTCCTTGACTCACTCTCTCAGTCCTACCCTGACCACTGGCTTGAAACAGAAGTACTGAAATATAACCTGCATCCAAACTCATTTCTGTGGAAGTGTTCTCTTGCAATTCCCATGAGGAGACAGAAGCCAAGCATTAAAAAAGTCAAAGCCAACACTCAGGCATGGCAGCAGGGGAAAGAGGCAGGTGCACTGACTTGGCAGTGCAGTAAAAGAAAAGAATCTCAACACACCTGGAAGAGGAGCAAAACACAGCCAAAAGGAAGAAATATATCTGAAAAAAATTTCAGTGCTCACAGAATGTTTAACCTTGTTTCTGGCAACTGGGAGGCTGTGTTATGAACCATATGCACTACGGAGTGAGAGTCTATATCAATACTGTCTCTATATCAATACTGACATACTTGTATTAAGATTTGCCAACTACATTTCTCAAAAAAAACATAGGAAGGGCATCTTGCCCTCGACCTATCACTCTGATGGGATCAAGTACACCTGGCCTACACACAACCAAGAGCCCAAGAGAGTTTCAATGACTTACATGACACCTTGTAGGACTTTTTGGGGATCGAGGTCAAACAATCTATCGACATAGTGGCGGCTACTGGCTGTGACCTCCTGCAGAGAGAGAACAAACAATTGCAATAGTTTATATCAATTCACAGAATGGCTTATGTAGGAGCAAGTCTACAAAACCTCCCAGGCAAGAGGCAGGCAACCCACAAAATCATATTTAAATGTGCAGTGTGTTACTGCTGGGCAACATCACACAAAGATAACCCTGTGTTCAAGTGTGATCTAGAGAAGATGAGGTGCTTAATGCAGATAACGACATGATAAGTGTCAAAGCAAGTTTACAGAGTGCTATTTATGAACTGCAGTTATCAGCACTGCCTGAATTGTAATTTTATTATGTTTAATTACTGTATAGAATAAAAATTAATTTCTGGAAGAAAAAGTTTCAAAGAGCAGTTAACATTGCTCAAGAACCATACCCACAAACAAACTCTTCAAAAGAAGGAAGCTCCTTACAAGACATTCTTCTGTAACTTACTTTGTCACAACATACCTACATTTCAGAGCCTGTGCCACACACCTTCAATGGGACAGCAGCACAGTATTCCCTACAACATTCCCATAGTGCTGTATAAGACAAAGCAGTCTCTTCTCAGCAACAGGACCATGCTTGTAATCTACACACTTATGCACCACTAATTTGTTATTCCTTTTGAGATCCAAAGTCAGAGATGGCAAGCATTCCAGAATATGAGGGTGGGAAAGGGGAAGGGAATTTTCCATCCAGGTTCTCACGAATACGTGCCAGGATGCATTTCCATTATCTCGCCTATTTTTTTTTTTTCTTTTTGCCAGCTCTCTTTTCATTGAGCTTTGCCCATTTTTTCCTTATGAGTTTTCCTTGAGAGAAGCTCTAAGGGAATTGAAAACTCTTCCTTGCTTTAGCAAGTATCTGCTCAGGGGCTGAATCTACTCCTGCTTCCCCACCCTGATGTCAGAACCACCAGCAGCTTCTTGCTTGTGGTCTCACACCACAGAGCAGAATCATCTAGAGGCAGCAGGGCTCCTTTGTCTCCAGGAACACTCAAATTATGCCACGTAAATCCTACAGATACACTTCCACCATGTAACCAAAGACAGTATTTTTAAGAACAGCGATAGACTTTTAGCTACCTGACCTATGTATTTACACGTAGAACTTTTCTAGACTTCAAAGATCCCGCAGCTTTCTGTTTCTAAAATATCCTGGCTTCCACCCCATCAGCTACGAGGTCTGCAATATGTAGAAGGACATTCATACTCAGACAGTCCCCGAAAAAAAAGAACTGATCGACATAATCAGTTTCACGGATCTCTTAGCCAACATGAATTTTTTAGGGAACAGAAGAAAAAGCGCCAACCCTCAGCTATTGCGGCAGCACCCGGGCTGCACCTTTTGCATCGCTACTCCCAGCACTCGTGCGATGCAGCAGGACCGCTGTGCCCCCTGGGCCGTCCCCGGGGAAGGGAAGGTGGCTGTCAGAGGCTCCCGCAGCACGGCGGCTCCTCCCAGGCGCAGGTGCCGGGACGCCGCGAAGAGAGATCCCCGGTCCCGGTACCGGCACAGCCCCCGCTCCGGGGCGGGCTGGGAGCGCACCTGGGAGCCCTTGCCCTGCTCCGCAGCCCCCGGAGAGGGGCAGCGCCGACAGCGCCAGGGCCCTCCATGTGCCGAGCAGCAGCTGCCCGGGGCCGGAGAGCCTGAGCCGTGTCAGCAGCCAACGACACGTCCAGAGCGCCGGTGCCTCCGCAGCCACGCAACGGGCTCCTCGCGGAGAGAAAACCCGCGCCGGGAGAAGCTGCGGTGTGGGGGACACAGGGAAGGAGCGCGGACCCGCTGCCCGCGCCGCCCCCGCTCCCGGCGCAGCCCCAGGGCCGCTCCCAACGCCGCCGGACAGTGGGGCCCGGCGGGGGCCAAGGTCAGGCGGGGCCCGGCCCACGGGCACTCACCGAGAGGACGCTCATGCGGAGCGGCGCCTCCAGCACACACGCCATCTTGGCGGAGCGCTCCG
>VZRN01006528.1:575205-588482 GCA_013397935.1 Dasyornis broadbenti
GAACCGGCCGGCGCCGAACCCCCGTTGCCGGCCCAGCGCGCCTGCGCCGCCGCACGCCACCCGCGTGCGGGATAGCGCCCGCTGTGCGCATGCGCCGGGTAGGGCGCGGCCTTCGCCGGCCGCGGTGGGTGACGGCCCGAGCCGAACGCGAGATCGAGCCTAGCGGAGATGAGTCCGAGCCGAGCTGAGCCGGAGGCCGAGTGGAGCCGAGCACGAGCCGAGTAGACCCGAGCCCACACCGACTCGAGACCGGCCCGAGCAGATCCGAAACTGAGACGAAACGTGCTCGAGCCGATCGAAACCGAACACGAGCCCGAGCACAGACGAGCACGAGCCAGAGCCTGCCGAGCCTTTGTCCGAGCCCGAACCGAAATGAGCCCGAGCGGGGCCGAGCCCGACCATTCCCCTCAGCCTCGCTGCACACTAATGCTTTGGGATTCTTTATTTTGTCATTGCTTTTGTTGCCAGCATTGATTTGTTTGGTTTTGAATTTGTTCTTCACAGAAAATACCCCATCCAACCCAGGATTTCACTCAGATGTGCTACAGGTTCTGTAAGATATGCTTTTTTTTTTTTAATTAGCCCAACTGTATTCCACAGCCTGGGCCATGGGGACTCTGACTGTACCCACCCAGAAGTCAGAATTAAATGGGAGGAGGATAGTAAAGCCATAAAAAATAGCAGAAATATCACAGCTCAGGTTCATACCTCTCACCCTTAGCTCTTCCCAGGAAAACAGAGGTTTGCCAGCTGCTAGAGACTGCACAGGATAACAGCAGCACAATAAATAGAGCCTAGGATGCAGTCACAAGGTGACCTTAATAGCTTTTATTTAACAGTACTCCATTATGAAACAAGGCTATACCTCTTGGCTTTGTTTTTCTCTGAGCAGACTGATGACATGCAGTGAAAATATCTGCGTGCTGGCCTGGATGGAAAACGCAAACACTTTTCTCAAGCACCAGTAACAGCAAAAACACACTGAAAAAACTGCAACCCAAGGGTTGGACAGAGAAACGTTTTCCAGAGGTTTCTCATCAAAATTTCGAAAGTTTTCAAAGAGACTCTAAATCTTTTTAAAGATTACTGGAGACTCTGGGTCTTAAAAACCAATTTAAATTTGTCAGCGTTCCCTAGAGTTTTCCATACTTTTTGAAGTATCTGGCCTTTATTGGAGAAGCTCAGCGCTTCTATTGAATCCTCCTTTCAGCAGAGAATCTCGCCGGGGGGGAAAATCCATAATGGATGAGAGCAAGGTAGGGGAGGACACTGCAACCTGCAAAGAGGGTGTGAACAACTGCAAGAAAGGACAACTCTAGAGGTCAGACGTGATTCACACTCAAAAAACACCGCTCAATGGACGCTGAAATACTTTCAAAAAAAAACTCCTTAAAAGGTTCACAAATCAGTGCTGTATCTTGTCCAAGTCTCCTGCCTTCTAGAAACACGTTTATCAGAAAGGGGGGAGCCATGAGACAACACACAACAGAACAGTTTGCTTGAAAAACATAAGCAATCAGACTGAAAAGTCTATTACATGTAAGATACATCTTCCACTCCAGTGCAAAGACCCTGAGAGCTCAAAGCCATGCTCAGGCTCCTTGGGAGGCTTTTCAAGTCCGTAACACAATTTATACTTAAAATACTTTATTTCCATTATAGTGTTCAGATCACGAGGCATGATTAAGATTTTATCACTGCAGACCCAGGACCCTTAAAGAGAGTCATCTGCTTCATTAACTTATCTGACAGTTCACGGCCACTTTACATACCCCAGGTGTCATACCCGGGTTACTCTCAGTTTCTCCTCACACCTCAGCAGGGCTCTTTCGGTGGCTGCTCTGACAGATGAGCTGTTAATTGAACTGCTAAGTGCATTAATTATGCCCTTTCCTAGCCCTAGAATACTTAACGTGTTTAGTTTTAGTACTAAACTGCTGACAGGAGAGGAAGCAAGATGAACCCCAGACCATGGAAGTGATTTAAAGACAGAATTCCCAACCCTGACACAACTCACACTCCCTAACCCATTTCACTCACTGTTCCCTGTTCCTGTCAGGATGCTTTCTCCATCACAGTGCCTGTGCCTTGGAGGAGGAAAAGCACAAAAACTACTTCTGTTCTCAGGGCAGAACAACCATGATGAATTCCATCTAAGAATTCCATCTGCCAGGAAGGCTAATGAGTCTAATGACACATGCTTGAAAACATTGTCATTTTCATTGATTCACTCAGTTTTATCCTCATGGCCTTTTAGGCCAGAGGAGTGCAATTTGCTAATAATTCAGGGGAAAAAAATTAAAAGGGTCTGTATTCTGCCAGCTCCTGCTCTCCCTCAGCTGAAGATTACAAAGGTGCTTTGGAGGATTCCAAATCCAGTTTAAAGAATTCAGCAAGTTACAGCTACTGAAGTGACAAGTGAAAAGTGAGGCTAATGCTAATGAGAGGGGTTACTGTCTCAGGCAACTTATAAATATCCACCCTGTATGAACACAGAACACAGAGTTGAGATAGTTGTGATGTCCACATTTAGGAAACTGTTCTTCCTAACTACTTCCATTAGAAGACATTGCTCTCAAGTTTTGAGAAACAGAACTCAAATGAGTTTTTAAGAACAGAGATGCACGCTTCCACGTCCCCATAAAACCGTCATACTCCAAATCAAGAGACTTGGTTTGCTATCAAAACTGTAATTAAAAGCCAATCATGGACAATACACATTGCTTTGTTAATGACCATGAAGTTCTTCTGTGGCATGACTATCACCAGAAACAAAAAATCTGCATTCTTCTATTGCTGTTTTGTTATAATGGAAATTCTATTTTCAAATTCAATTCATAGAGTTATTGCATATGCTACTTCGTATTAAAGTAGTTCAGTATAAAACAAGACAAAAGCAATAAAATAAAATCATTCAGTCTTGTAAGTCAGACATCCTCTCACTTGGACTTGGGCAACAGTTTAAGAGTTCTTGTTAAACAAGCATGGTGAGTCTTGTACAGCTGCCGATATGGAGTATACATCATACACCAAGAACTGAGGGATATATGAGCTTTACATCCTTTGACAAAGTAATTTGTTGGAAAAGTCCCAGCTTCTTTCTTCGACACTTATTCTGGATAAATCACCTTCCCTCTGAGAAGTACATCCAGCCTCTGAGCTTAGGAAAGTAACATGACTAAGATCACGTAACATTAAAAGCACAAGTAGTCCACTACAATTCTCACTACCTTCCCACAGAAAGGTTGAGAGAGAACTTAGTTACACATCCTGTGAAGCATCAATCTGTTTTATCTTCATCCTCTGCAGCATAGATAGCTTGGTTCCTTCTCTTGATTTTTTTAATGCCACTGTTCCCGTTTTCGTCACCACCAACGCGCTTCAACGACCTCTCAGTGGAGCTCTTTTCCTCCACCTGCTTGCTCCCAGCAGACTTCTCCAGTTCCTCGTTGTTGGAGTCCATGGCATCGTCAGACGACACCGCCATGGAGTCTGGCATGATCCGGATGTCAGAGAAGCTCGTAGAGAACTCAGGAGGGTGATCAGGGGAGGGATCTACAGAGCATGTACTCAAGTCTTCATCGCCACCTTCTTCATCCAGCATTATTTCATCTGGATTAAAGGAGGAAAGGCCAGAATTATCTGTATTATATTCACTGGGTTCCTCTGCTGACCCAGTACTGTCCATCTCCTCTTCCTCCTCCTCTTCACATTCGCCTCGTCCTGAGCCCTCTTCTTTAGCTTGCTGGATCCTGTCATTGATGTCAGTGAGGCCAAACTGGGCACAGAACTCAGTGGTCTGTGGATTGATGGTGTGAACTGGCTCCATGTTTTTCTGGGGCTTGTTGGGATCATAACAAGCAGCTGTCAATGTGAAGTTACAGGGAATTTTGAGGTCATGGTTCAGTTCTTCTAACACCTCTTTGATGGCGTCTTCTGTCGCACTGTAATCCCACCTAAACAAGCACATAAAGTTTAAACAAGTGCAATTAGTCAAAAGGTACAGTTGTTCCCACTGCAGAGAGCAACCTTCAAAGATGGATTATAAATTCATTTTACAACAGACACCTAGTTCCTTAAATCCATCTTACAAAAGACACCTAGATCCTCAAATGCTTTTTCAGGAAGATTTTCATTTTCCTTTGTTCAGTACTGAGACACCCCTCTCCCCACCAAGGATTTGTGTATTATATCAACCCACCCCATAACCCAGACTGATTTCCAGCCTCACAGTGTAGCTTCTGTCCCTCAAATGATGTTATCTAAGTTTCCAAAACAAAACTAGCTGCCCAGGTAGGGCAGTAAAGAAGTTGTATGCTTTAGAGTTCATCTTTTGTCAACATTCCCTTCGCTTTCCAAGGCATTTAGCAAGTCTTACAGGCATTACAGGCTGCAGAACAGAAACACAACTCCAGCATAACTTCACTTCCAGTCCAGAAAAACAAGCAAACAAGAAAACCACATTTCCCTCTCTATTTTGCAGACAACTTACCTGGCATGGAGGCCATTCTTTTCAGGCATATTCCAGGAGCTCTGGGTCACATTAACAAGACTGTTGGTGGCCTTGAGGATTGCAATCCACTCAGCATCGTACTCCAGCGAGTCGCCCGCGTTGGGATCATGCTCCACATCTATTATCTGCTTATAAACACAGAAAACACATGAGGTGACTTATTTCTCTTGACACCAGCATCTGATTAAAGTTTCAAGTGGTTTTTTCACTGTACAGAGTTTTAAAGAAGTTTAAAGTACACTGAACTAGTGGTCTCAACCAAACAAGTCCTCTCAAGCCAGCCCCCATAAGGACCTAACAATGGACAATCAATAACAGTAAAAAAGGCATTTCTGAATTTTAGCTTACAGCAATTAAAAAGCAGAACACACTCTCTCCCTACTGCCAGCAACTGGACAGTGATGCAACTTAGAAATAGAATTTGCCTGCTCCTAAATTCATGCTGCCTTCCAAGAACGGATAGGAACAGTCATTCTGCTATATGAAGACACACTCTTAGCACAGCAAGGAATTAACCAGAAATGTTTTTAACTCTTTCATGATGAACTGAAATTCAAATCACTTTGTCTTCAGTGACATTAACCCAAATCGAACCATTTGGGTTAGCCAAAGCTCTAGTCAGGCTCTGACTTTAAATACTCTACAAAGTAATTAAACCCTCCATGCTGCTGGAAGTAGTACTAATCCAGATTAGCTTTCCTACAGGATTTTAAGTCTGGACTAGCACTTGGGTCTGTTTGCATAGATAAAGCCCATCCTCATACTCTCTTCCATCTTCAAAGGTAGTTACTGGAGCAAATGGATCCCACCACACATCCAAAGGACAATGAACCATTTCCCCTTGGGCATAATAAATAAAAGCAACTTTAACACTAGTAAAACACTTGACCGCATTTGAAGAATATGCTAGCAGCAGCTCACTCTCACAACAAACTATTTTAGACTCACCCACTGAAGTCAGGTACTTGTTCTAAGGTGGATGGAAATGGTAGGATTAAGCAAACACTGTACTTACACAACACAGTCTGCTTATTCCAGGACAAAATCATACAAAGACCATTTCACACACCCACCATGCCTAGTTTCTTTAAAATTCTTCCACTTATCAGCACTATTCTTCAGCATATATCTAAGCACAGCACTAGCAGTTCAAATAAATTAAATACTTAAAGTGAAAACCCTCTGCACATGTTCACCACCTGCAGGAAGTCTCTGTGTGGCAGGCATTTATCCAGAGCCAGAAACTTGGTTGCTTTTGGTAACTCTTCTTTGGAGTTTGTCTAAGGAAGCAAATGGTGTTAACATAGTCATTAGCACTTCTGTGAAATTTGACCATTCTAAACAAGTTGTAGACAGGTTTAAAGGTATGATTTCTACCAGAAAACACTTTCTGAAATAGAAAATAAGCAGGGACAAAGAGGAGGACAGACTTCACAGGGAGTCTAACAGGAAGCAGGATGCAGGTGACAGCAAGATAAGCAAGAGCTACATTTCAGCACTAACCAAGACCACTGAGCACATCCAGCAGGGGAGCGAAAGGAAATACTGTAACTTAATTGGAAACAGACTTGTTGAGTCTACAAGGTCTGGAGTTACAGTTACATCTGAATAACCTGGGTACAGGAACAGGACTGGCACCACTTTCAGGGATAACTGTTTCAGCTACAGGCTGCTTTTTGGCTTAACCTGGGCTACCAGACCTGCAAAACTATACTACGGGGATCCTCCCACCCCCAGGTATCCACCCTCTTCAGTTACTCCTTTATCACCTTTTGTGATAAGGTTGTCTCCTTTTAATCACCTATTTTGAAGTTATCTCCTTCACCAAGAGGGCAGGAGAGTGCTTTTCTATACAGTTAAACTAACAAGTTTCAAGAGTAATAACTTCAGCAATTTCATGTTGTTCCTGAAGAAGATTAGGGAATTACTCCCCTCACTTACAATATCTCTTTAATTTACATAAACTAGTAGTCCTAACACCACTTAATCTTTAGTGGCATAAACTGAGTTTTAAGAACAAACACCACTAAATTGCTTTTCTGGACATGATCACGTGCCCTAGAATTCTAAAGTGTGCCCGGGACACATACATTCTTCATTTTCTTTCCCCCTTTACCTCGTGTTGCATGAAAGCTGCAAATTTAACATGGAGATGTGCTGAGAACCAGTAGGTGGGCTTCAGGTGCTGCAGAAGCTCTGAAGCAGCAGGGCTTCCCAATGTGTTGCTCTCCACTTCTTGACGGAAGAAGGATTTCATTTTGAGGAGCTGTTTCTTGTTTCCGTAGTGATAGATGCTCCTCGGCCAGTCATGTGACATAAATATATCGATGGGACGCTTTAGCTGTCAGGAGAAAAAGCACATGGCATAAATACAACATCTTGACAAAGGAGATTAGAAATTACTTGGGAAATAACTGTGTTTTACACTGTCTCATATATGGGTTCATATCATCACCATTAATCAGGTGCTCAGAGGAAATCACACTTAGAGAGCAAGTCCTCTGCCCACAATCAAAGGTATCTTCTTCCTCATTAAATTTTTAAAAGTTTTATTTAAAAGGAATAATGGCTAACCACAATATTCCTCCTCAAAGGACACACCCCTCAGATGTCTGATCAATGTGTTAAAGCATTATTTGGTTCAGTATCCAGCATACTTGATCAGAGTAGATTTAACTTCCTACTTGTAAACTAATGAAAACTACCATGGTCAAAAAAATAGGCTTTTCACTGACCTGTTTGAGTTTAAAGACTTCAATATTCCTCACATGGTAAGCACTTCTGATGGTCTGCTGGTTATATGGCGGGCACTCAAAGTGGCCTGAAATGTTGAAAACAAGAGTTGCCTGAATCACTAGCTCCCTCCTACACTGTTGGCAAAGCAGCTTTTTGGGTCACACAGACACCTAGAGTAACCCCAAACACAAGGCTGTGAGTTTTGGTGATTCAGAGTGCTGCCACCCATCACAAAACTACAGTTCAGGTTCAGCAGCACCCTAAACATCCCTGTCACTGCCCACAGGCACCACAGGCTCCGGAAGCATAAACGTGTACCCTGACAAAGGGGATGAGTTTCCAACTTTGCCTTGGGACAAGAAACATAAATGCCTAGCACAGTTCCTACATACTCTACAGAATTAACAGAAAAATTGCTTTTTTAGTTATTGCCAAAAGAGTCTCGTCTCATCTCCCTTCGGCAATATTCAGGCATACAAAGCGCCCCCTTGATGACAGCAAATTTAATTAACACTGACAGGTATTAGACAGAATCAGGTGTTCTAGAACACTGGTTCAGTGCTTTGCAGCTTGAAAGCCACCTGCAAAGCTTCTCTGAAGCCATTTGTTAGTAAAGTGAGCACAGTATAGTAACCACAAGGACCACTCTTTCAAGTGCTGAGATCAGAAAGAATAAACTATCTTCTACTTACTGTCATGGAGTATCATCTGCGACAAGATTTTTGCCATCCTTCCCAGGAAGAACTCTTGAATAAACACCCATATAACCAGGAGGAACTATATGTACTAACACTAAGCCTCAGTGCAGGATAATATACCTATATAGGGTCACATTTATAAACCGACTGTTTCACTCAAGGAAAACCTAACAGTGTTGCACTGCACGCCAAAAAGACACTGACATGGAAAAATCAATACTGTTCCAACAACACTCCAAAGGCGCCTTGCTTCCTGCTGTGGTCGCCGGGCAGCTACAGACTCATCTATCAGTTCCAGAAAAATCCGTGTATTGAGCCAAGGGAGGTTTCCAGGCTAAGAGACAGTTCGGGACTGAGCACAACCAGACCCTCCCACCACGGCGCGGCCCCAGCGCTCCCCTTCCCGCTGCCCCAGTACCTTTCCGGTAGTCGTGAGACTTGAAGATGCCCGAGATGCCGCCGATTCTCACACCGCGGAACCGCACCACGCCCGCGTAACCTGTGGGACACGGGAGGGCGGTCACGGTGGGGCCGGTCAGGACAGGGGCTATAGGAGGAATCGCCGGGGGTCCGGCACTGGAGCGGAAGGACCTTACCCAGGTAGTAGATGTTGGGAGCGACCCACCCGCCGTAGGGCAGCTCCTGCAGGTGGTTGGAAGCCTCGTGGTTGCCGCCGATGAACACGGTGAGCACCGGGGCTTTCTTCTCGCCCGAATAGTACCTGCGGAGACACGGCAGCTGCTGCACCCGGCCGAGCCCGCGCGGGTGCGGCCGGGACCGGGGCCGCGCCAGCGGCGCTCACCGGTAGAAGGTCTGCATGTGCCGGTACTTGGCCGGCACAGCCATGCAGCGCAGGTCCGCCTCGTTGCGCACGGCCTGGAAGTCCCCACAGCAAAGCAGCAGGTCGGGCCGCACGTTGTGGCGCCGCTGTAGCAGCTCCAGCGTCTCGTACATCTTATCCAGGGCGCCATGGCAGCACCCGGCCACCGCCACCTTCATCGCTGCCGCCGCAATGAGCGGGCGCCGCGCGCGCTTTGTACGTCACCGTCGCGCGCCCCTTGCGTCACCTCCCCGCGCGCCTTTGCGTCACCGCCGCGTCTGCGCTGTGCGGGGGATACGGTCTGGGGGGAGTCACTGCCCGTGGGCGGCAGGGACACAATGGGCTGGGTACACGGGGGCCTGGGCTCGCCTCTTCATCACCTACTGCCCGCGGGCTTCTGAGCGCCCTGCTCTGGGGGACCCCGCCCGGTGACCTCCGGTGGTCCCCTCCCGCCCTACCCGAGCAGGGAGGTCGGACCCGGTGATCTGTTCAATCCTTCCCCGTCCTTCACAGAAAGGAATGACAGGCATTGGAATGAGCTGCCCGGGAAGGTGGTGGAGTCACCGTCCCAGGAGGTGTTCTGGAGAGAGTTCAGAACGGAGCTGCGGAAGGGTTACCAGTTTGAGAGGAGCAGCTGAGGGAGCTGGGGTGGGGCTCAGCCTGGAGAAGGGGAGGCTCGGGGGAGGGCTTTTGGCTCTCCACAACTCCCTGGCAGGAGGGTGTAGCCAGGGCTCTGCTCCCAGGGAACAAGGGACAGGGACAGGAGGACATGGCCTTAAGCTGCACCAAGAGAGGTTTAGGTTGGACATTAGGAGGAATTTCTTCATGTAAACGGTGATTAGACGCTGGAAAACGGGCTGCCCGGGGAGGTGGTGAAGTTCCCATCCCTGGAGGTGTTTAAAAAGAGACTGCAAGTGGCACTCGGTGCCCTGGTCTGGTTGACAAGGTGGGGATCAGTCACAGGTTGGACTCGATGATCTCAGAGGTGTTTTCCAACCTTAGTGATTGTCTCTGTGATTCTGTAACTGGCCAGCGGGACCTTCACGCTGGGCAGTAACGCCGGCACAGTGATGAACACCGCGGTCCGTAATTGGTCAGGAAGGCTCGTCACACTCACAGAGTGGCATTGTACAGCGGGGCAGGAGCCCCTGCGGGGGTACCTGGGCTGCACAAGGAGGGCTGCCCGGCTCATTCGACACCACAGCATCCGCCAGGCACTGCCCGCACCTCCTCTGCCAGACCTGTGGGGAGCAGCACAAGCTGTACTTGTCCCTCGCTGCGTGGCTCACAGACCACAAAGTGTTGGGGGAGCAGCACGAGCAGTGGCTGTGCACTCTCCCACCTGGCATTTATGCTGATAAAACACCGACTTGGGGCCAGTTCAGAACAGGCAAGTGTATTTTTAGCATAGCCAAGCACTGGCTTCTGTAACTGTAGCACACGAGGATGGGAACAGTCAGTGACTTCAGCAGGGCAAGCAGGTAGGAGGCGGGGTGAGAAATCGGGCATCTCCCCTTTTCTTTGCGGCCTGACAGGCTCCCTCTTTGGAGAGCACTGATTTCCTGCTTTGGAAAGGCAGTGGATTGGATTGTAGGGTGGCCTTGTATGTAACGTAGAAAAGCCTCTCCAGACTTTTTCCACTTCAGGACTGGTTTGGAGGTTTTTTAGGTCTGGCGATTAAACAAAATTGCAAGGACATAGTTAAGCACTAACTTGCTACTCCTTCCCCTGTAATCATGGAACCAAGCAGACATTCCAGTTCCCCCACAAGCAAGCATTACATAATGGCCTCTCTTTTGATACTAAGGCAATATGAGTGTTGTCACCTACATTTCATAATTTCACAGTGTTACATTACTCTGTGTTCTTTGGGGCCCATCCAAGCCCAGCTGAAGTGAAGGGGAAAGTTCTTCTGGCTTCCAAACCCCACAAGTCTCCAAGGGGAAAGCACACAGGGGAGAGTGCTCTTGGGGTGCACTTGGCTCTTTCACTAACTTTGCTGAGACCTACCTGGTATAGTGCAAGAAGTCATCAGTCCAACACCTCTCCTGGGAAAGCTTTCCAGCTCTCTGGGGAAGAACAGCAGCCTCTTGCATTTGCCATGTCTCAGACTTCCTGAAAGGAAGCAGTGAGAGACAAAAAATGTCCATGAGTCTCTGGAAGATACCACCTTACCCAGGGTACACCATCTCGAGGGGCTTCCTGAGATGCCTGCCCACTCAAATTCATCCCCAGCCAGGCAAGGTAAGCTGATACTGTAATTGTATTTCCTGAGTTTGTTGGCTCAGGCTCACTTCTCATACTCCATGTGCCACTTATCCCAAGTGAACTGGTGCACAATGGAGTCTATAAAGTTGGGCTTTTTAAAATGTTTTTTTAATGTAGCACTTTAGTATTTGTACACTATTCATGATGCATCTCGATATCTGTACTTTAACTCAGAGTGTTCACTGAGCAAAACTGCTCTGACCTTTCCAGAGCACAAAGGGAATCAGCCATGCTGCTGTTTACAGGGTAAGTGGCAGCAAGTTAATGTTTAACTGTGTTATTGTAATTTTGTTCAGTCCTTCAAGACTGAACCCACATGACTGAAGCACAGCTCTCTTCCAGCGCATGACTGACCCATGTTTGGCCTTGGATTGGGTTTTCCAGTCACAGTCCCTTGCCCCAGTTGCCTGTGCATGCGTCTTGCGCCTGGATGATCAGTCCTGCAGCAGAGGACTGAGTCCTGCATGAATGTCCAGGGAATTGTGAGGCCAAGGAGGGAAACATCCCAACAAGCAGGCTCAGGTCAGTGGATTGCTTGGTTAGGACGTATTTGCCCTTTTGGATGTTGCCTGTCTGCACTGACCAGTAAGCAATGTTTTCTTCCTGAGCTGACTACAGTAGTTTAGTGCCATGAAAGTAGTTTTCCTTTCCAGAGAAATGAAGAATAAAGGCATCTGAAGGGGCTGTGGATGACGGAGTTGCTTCCCTCATCTCTGAGAATGGAATGAGAGGAGGTTTTGAAAACTTTTCTGTCAAGTGCTTCCTAGTGTTTTTAAAATATACGAAAAGATTTCTAGCACAATTTACACAGTACTAAAATGAAGAGGAACACCAAAAGGGAGGCATCTGTATTTGACTTTTGGGGAGGGAGAGCATGGCTGAGAAGGGAGATACAAGGAGAAGTGCTGGGAGACAGTGTTTGTAAAGGAGAGGGAGATACACTGGAGTGCAAGAGCCAAATCTGATATGTTCCAGCTGAGATTTTGACTTGCCCCTGTAAGCTGTGAAGGCATGTGAGGTGGCAGGTTGGTGTGCAGCTGAAGGGAGGGACTGCTTCAACCAGACAAGTCAGCAGCTCCTTAAGAAAAGGCCCCATGAGGTTGGCCTGAATATCACATAGCTTACCTGCAGCTATATCCAGGTGTCTTTGGGCACCTCCTCCCCTAGATCGTGTCTGATGATTGCAACACGATCTGCAGTGCAGCAACACAGCTGCCAACGAAGGGCCTGCTCCTGGCTGAGGGGCTGCAGCTGCCTCCCTCTTCCAGCTGCACCAACAGGGCTCTTTCCCTCTTAATTTGTACATTTTGCCAGAGGGCACTACTGATGGCCTCCAGCCAACAATGCACAGGAAGAAAAGAGATGAAGCACCCCTCAGTAAATTTGCAGACAACACCACTTTGGTTGGGAGTGTTACTCTGCTCGAGGGCAGGAAGGCTCTGCAGAGAGATCTGGACAGACTCTATCAAAGGGCTGAGGACAACAGCGTGAGATTCAGTAAGGCCAAGTGCCACATCCTGCACTTGGGTCACAGCAACCCCCTGCAGCTCCAGCCTGGGGCAGGGGTGGCTCGAGAACTGCTCAGCAGGAAGGGACTCATAGGTGCTGGTTGACAGCTGCTGAGTATGAGCCAGTAGTGTGGCCACGAAGGCCAATGGCATCTTGGCCTGTATCAAGAGTAGAGTAGCCAGCAGAACCAGGGAAGTCACTCCTCTCCTGTACTCAGCATTGATGAGGCTGCACTGCATTCAGTTCTGGGCTTTTCACTTCTAAAAGGACATTGAGGGGCTGGAGTGTATCCAGAGAAGGGCAACAAGGTTCAGGAAGGGTCTAGAAAACGTCCCATAAGGAACAGCTGAGGGAGCTGGGTTTGTTTAGCCTCGAGAAGGCTCAGAAGGGACCTCATCGCTCTGCACAACTCGCTGACAGGAGGCTGTAGTGAGGCGGGCGCGGTCTCTGCCGTGCCTGCAGTGGGACGACAGGAGGAAAAGGCCCTAAGGGGAGACAGGGCAGATTCAGATTAGCTATTAGAAAAATCTTTTCACTGGGCAGTTTGGCATTGGAATAGGTTGCCAGGTAGGTGGTGGAGTCATCGTCCGTGGAGGTGTTCAAGAGACGTCTTGATCAGGCGCTGGCTAATGTAGTTTAGGGGTTACAATAGCAGAGCTGGGTGCATGGTCGGACTGGATGATCCTGGAGGTCTCTTCCAGCCTTGACGATTCTGTGATTCTAGAAGAGCGTT